>LQNS02278181.1:206125-222676 GCA_001587735.2 Parhyale hawaiensis
TTGATATTGAACGATGCCGCAATTTAATTGAATCTTGCCCTCGAAGATGTGTTGAAGTCATCAAACATAAAGGATCGTTCACAAAATATTGATTAAGGATGAAGGTTTGTGTTAAATTTGTTGTTTTGTTGCGTTTTTTGTCACGTGTCCCTTAATTCTGCTCGCACTAAATTCATAATTATAAGTTAAATAAACATAACTTTTTTCTTATCCTTCGGATCGTAATAAATTCTTAGCATATTATTAGGTATTTGTGTTAAAATTTCAGCGTTGAACCTTTTACAGTTTTTGAGATATGAAATTTTGTATTTTTGTCCCTTAATTATGCTCGCAACTGTATCTTCCTCGCTAAAAATTTTAGGTGATTAGTAACACCAAATCAATGCTGCCTGGGCAGGGAATTACCGGTCATGTCTTCTTTGCTGAAAGTTTCAAATAACAGAGAACTTTGAATCACGGACTACTGCATTTGATACAAGTTAAATTAGTTTTTTATTTCTATCATTAATACCTTGGCAGTTTATAGTTTTTCCGAAAACGAGTACCAGTATTTAGATCTAATGGTACACTTCTTACGGACGTTTCTAGCAGGTCTGTGGAGCCACTCTAACAATTCTGGTTGCCACGGAAGCGCAGGCATCAAACTCGCCATTCGCTATGTACGTTTGTGTACGGGCGTCGGTGTACGTGCGGGCGGCGTTCAAGTTCGTGTGCTTTGCCTGCTCGCTGTATCGCAGATTAGGTTAGCTTAGATAAGGTTAGGTAAGGTTAGGTTAGGTTAGGTTAGGTTTGGTGAAGTTAGGTTAGGTAAGGTTCGGATAGGTTAGGTAAGGTAAGGTTAGATTAGGCTAGGTTAGGTTAGGTAAAATAGTGCTTATTGTAGTGCTTCTGGTGGTTGTTGCGCGGCAAGAAAGCTCACTTGAACGCACACACTGTGATGAGCGTACACAGAATGGCGAGTTTGATGCAAGTGCGCCCCGGAAGCGGCTAAGCCGTTTGTTTTCTGAAACGGCGGCCCCAGCAATTGTATTAGAGAAGCGTGCCTAGTACGATCCTTCCCTCATTGAGTTTTCTGAAAGGGAAACAGAGACGTTTACTAGGATGTATGCACTTTTGCGATAAGCCCCAGCTTTAGTACACATAATTATATTTTCCAGCTAGTAATCCTGTTCATAACTTGGTGAACGCAAATAAGTAGATAACTTTATCATATTTTACCTCATAGTTTGAGTTTTCCATGCCTAAGTTAGAATTTTTGCAGTTAATTTGAAGATAAGAAATAGGTCATTATTAGTTGCTGTGCTAAGTTCTGCTCAAAGACATACCGGTATGTCATGTTTTATTTTTTTATTAAATAGGTTAATCCTGTGGATCCAATAATTCTAAAGTTATCAACGATATTTTATTTTGTTTGTTTCTGTATCTTATCTACGATATTTATGAGTTGAAACTGAATTTTCAAATTTTTCAGATTGATTCAATTTTGAACACATGTCCAAGGACATCATCGTTCCCTCGTACGAGGCATTACTGCGGCCACACTTAGAATTTGCTGTTCAATTCTAGTCGCCACATCTGTGCAAAGATTTCGATAACATGGAAAGAGTCCAACGCAGAGCAACGAAATTGATACCTCAGCTGCGAAACAAACAGTATGAATGTCGCTTAAACGAGCTGGGCCTGATCTCTCTCGAGCAAAGACGACTCAGGGGCAACTAATAAAAAAAATTCAAGTATTTGAATGACTTCAGCGATGTACCTACAACAGGACTTTTTGAAAGAGACATCAATGATCGCTTGCCAAACAACGGCCAAAAATTTTAGCATAAAGTTTGAAGGACGACCTTTACTAAGGCTACGCGCACACCAAACGCGGACGGTAGGAAGGCAGGAATGAAAAGAAGGAGGCCCGCACACCAGAAGCATGAATTGAAGAATATGCTTCATATTTTAAAGACATCTTTTCAGTCATCTTAGCGCAATTCATATTGGTATAGTGGCAGTTGTATTTCTTTCGTTTGTTTATTTCACACATGTACGTACATAATAGCGGCAATTCATGAAGTTAGAAAAAATTAAGTGTATATGTAACCAACTTCGCTCAGACCCTGTCCATGACGACAAACGTATTTTCCGACTTGAAGAGAATCGTGTAGCTACAGTGGATTGTAGAAAGCCTGCTAGTAGAGGAAGCTGAGACCAGAGAGGAGCATTACCTGCAAAACTGCGACTTGAAGCATTAGAAACAGCAATGACACACGCTAGTTAAAAGAACGAGTATCGTCATCTTTTCGTCTGAACGTTCTGTTGAACTCTTGTGAACACAGCTTTGAGGTTGCCAGGAAATGGTGTAAAAATGTTTATTGTCAGTTCAGTTTACTCTGCAAGTGCAGTTAGCTAACTTTCGGACATATAATTACGTCTGGAGGAACTTATGACGCAAAATTCTCTGCAAGTGTGTGCTATTATTAAGCGGGTACATCGACACATTCGCACGAAAAGATAACGATACTCGTCCTTTTATCAAGCGTTTGTCACGGCCAGTATAATATGTGGTCGATCCGGGGATTCAGATCAGAGTTGGTGAAGATTCGGGAAGTGATCATGGTGGCCAACTCGAAATTAAAAATAAACCCACAGTATAAATTATCTAATACTATGTCCAGTAAGGAACTTCACCGTAAATTGAATGAAATGTGCAAACAGTGTTGCCAATTCAATAGAGTTTTCTTATACAATTTTAGGTGGTAGTAAGTCTATACCTACAATTAAGTAATTATTACTTATAGCAGTGTAATAGAGAGCAAGATAAAAAAAGAAAAAAAATAGTGTCTATTTCACGAAGAAAATAGCAAATTTTCATGTATTCCACCATTAAAGAATGTGGTATTTTCTACCAAGGATTCGTTTTTTTATTTTTAGAAAATGATAGAACATTCTTTGTTCATACATTCGGGCACATGTCTGGTGGAGGGGTGCTGGGAGACGACTAGCCAGATGTCCTACACGGCCGTGGCAGGACGGTGCGCACAACCACCTCAAACGGCGTCTGGTAGGCTACTGCCTTCTCATCCTGCCACGTGAAACCATCTTCAGAGACGGTTGCTGCTTTTAGTTCTTTACTTCCTGCCATCTTTTGCCTCTCTCTGTGCGCGGTTCGATAGGGAGAGCATATTTCCCGACACCCTCCTGCCATCTCGCCTACCATCTTGTCGCCAAACTTCTTTTGGTGTGCGCGTAGCCTAAGTCAGCAGTTCTTTCCGTATTTCAAAGTCAGCATTTGAAATAGACTCCCTTCCGATGTTGTGAGTGTGGAGTCAACGCGTTTAAAAATCGTCTTGACATATATTGGGAGAGACATTCTCCACAGCTAAGATCTCCTCCTCCAGGAGTAGCAAACTCTTAACGGCCAAAGCTTGCGAGGCCACCTTATTCTGTCTTCTTCTCTCTCCCGCTCCAATTACACAGTTTGACATCTCTAAGTTCCGCATATCAGTGGCTCTTGATAGTGCTTGTGTCTTCTTGGGAATGGGCCTATTGGTTCGTCTACTGCCGCTTATCTAATCTAATCTAATCTGTAACGCCCCCTATTGAAAGCATATGCAAAATATATATGTGTAAGAGTATTACGCATACAGTACACACGTTCTACTTTTCGATGAAATTCTTGGAGTTGATCAAGCATGTACAAACATCATTAACGATTTGACTTGTTGAGTATTGTGTAGAATACCTAAGAAAATCTCAGTGGCAAAGTGCTCCCAGGTGACTGTCGTGAGCAGTGCTATGCTGACGACAGCTGCGCTACCGTCTCCATGGTGCCCCTGCCGAGTGGCAAGTTTGCTTGTCATCTCTCCAGCACCTACGTGGAAGAGGCAGATCTTGTGGACGTTGGTGAAGGCCAACGGGGGTGGACTTCCCTGAAATGTGAGTTTCATAACAGTTGAAATCTAACCCAATGGAATGAGAATTAAGGGATTGCTGGGAATTGCAATCGATGAATGTACAAAGGCAGGAATATACGAGAAATGCTTATTAGAAAGTCAAAACCATATCTATTCTTTTTCGAAGACTACTTAGCTTAATAGTATATTCTAAAACTTTTGTTTCCTATATTTCACCTACTGGTAAACTAAAAGAATGAGTGATTTTTATATTTTCACGTGGAAATTATAAGGTGTGCTATTGATCACCGATATGCTCTTCTTTGAAATTTGCCGTGTTGCTTGATAATATTTAGACGCATTGCGGTAGACCTGAAAGAGGGTAGAGTCTAAGCATTACAGGTAACGTCAACTATCCTTTCCTAACAAGACTACTTCGAGACGTACCTGATGAAAGAAGTAGGTAGCTTAATTTTTAGCAAAAAACTTTCAATCACAACAGTTGAGAGACAACAAACCCTATATTTACTGCAAGTAATGTATCAACTTTCGTTAGCTAAGATTAATTCTTCGTCAACAAGGAAAGACAACATTTAGACCTCCTCTTCGAACAGAGTACCGAAATTGTAATGAACATTTACACCCATGATTCAATTTGTCTTACCGTAAACTCATTGATATCACAAGCCATTCAATAGCTATGAAGCGAGTGACTCGAAAAATAATGGCCGGCATAATGACATAAATAGTCTTCGCTATTTAAATGCTCTTAATAAAGAGATAAATTGTGAAGGTTAGAACGATGAATTGCAGTCTGTGTACTAGAACACTTTTCTGAATGACTCTTCTCAAAGTGAAGCCGTGCACAAAATCTTAGAAAAAGTTTTGTTGGAAAAGTGCGTGAAGTACCTTCCGCCAACTAGGAGGCAATGCCCTAAAACTGCCCTCCATAAATTCCGCATAGGTCTACTGAAGAATAGGGTGAGAGTGATCAAATGCCAAGTCATCGTATGCATTGTAGCGATGAACTGATTGCCAGTGAAGGCTGGAAGAGATTGAATAGAAACGAGCAAAATCTTATATCGGAGAGAAGCGGAAAAAGAAGTACAAGCCATACAGAAGATTAAAGAAAATAGTAAGTACTTCTTTGCTTGTGCATCAAATTATTCATCTGTGAAAACAAAAATAGGACCAGTCATTATTGGACGAACATAGGAGATGTCAATGCACACCACAGGGACTCGTTGGGATCTGTGTCACCGACTGATGGTCATGGTGTGGCTGCGTTGGACTTTTGCACCTTGTCTAGTTGTGTGCAGCTAGTTCGTGGGGCCACGCATGATGCTGGTAACTGTCTCAACATTGTTATGACTGATGTCCCGGACTTAATGACTGTGTCAGTTGGCCCCCCTATTGGTACTACTGACCACTCACACCTTGTTATGTCCCTGGACCTGAATCAGATGGTTCCTGCGGTAGACCCCAGGAGAGTGGTGTTTCTTGAGGGCAGGGCTAACTGGGAGGCTATTACTCGATCAGTAAGAGCGTTACCTTGGCGCCAGATTATCTGCAGTGACGATCCTATCTCTGTGCTTAATGAGTTAACTGTGTCTGTTTTGGAAAGGTTTGTCCCGAAGAGGACTATTTCTGTTAGGTCTAGGGACAAGCCATAGTTTGACGACCAGTGTCGATTAGCTTTCGAAGCTAAACAAGCGTTTTATCGGGCATTGCGGTGTTCGCGCGACTGTACGCTGTGGCTGACTTATGTTGATTGTAGGGCCGAGGCAAAGCGTGTTTATGCGAGAGCACAGCATCGTCAGAGGCAGCGTTCCAGGGAGTCGTTGTTGAATATTGACCATTCACATCGTTGGTGGAGTGAGCTAAGGGTTCAGTTTTTGGGGCTGAAACCTTTGTATCTGCTCCTTGTTGGTCCCGGTGGGGGTATCATTGCGGATCCCTTGGCTAGGGCGGAGCTCTTGTCAGCTCACTTTGACGGAAAGCAGAGCAGAGATGTGTTGTCGCTACCCCATGGATGTCACCCTGAACCCCGTTTAACTTCTTTGGAGTTAAGATCTGGTATAATCAAGGTGCTGCTTGAGGGCCTTGATCCTTATGGAGGTATGGACCTGGTGGGCGTGTTTCCTCAGTTTTATAAGTAGCTTGCAGGCGTTCTTGCCCCTAAGCTAGCAGTGATCTTCCGGCGCCTGATACGGCTAGGAAATTTTCCCCGTTGTTGGCGTACTTCAAATATTACTTCTATTCCCAAAGGTCCAGTGCCGCCCCATGTAGCCAACTACCGACCCATTACAATGACGCGCCTTTTGTCGAAGGTGTTGGAGAAATTGGTAGCTTATAAGCTTGGCCGTTATGCTGAAGTTACGGGTTTGCTGCCTGTCGGTCAGTTTGCATACAGAACTGGTTTAGGTTGTTGTAAGGCATTGTTGTCGGTGTCACGCCCTTTACAGTTTGCGCTGAGTTGTGGGTCTGACGCGGGCCTTTTACAGTTGGACTTTAGCGCGGCGTTTGACAGGGACAACCACAAGGGTTAATTGTACAAGCTCGAGTCTTATGGTGTGGGAGGTAGGGTTCTGTCAATCATTCGCGATTTTGTTTCTGAGCGAACGCAGAGTGTGTCTGTTGACGGTGTTTTAAGCGCCCCTGTCGCGGTTGAGTCTGGTGTCCCTCAGGGTAGCGTACTTGGCCCGCTGTTGTTCGTTCTGTATGCTAATGATATGTTCTCTTCGCTGGAGAACACATAGATAACTATGCCGATGAATTCACTTTGATAGCAGTGATACCTACACCACGCATGCGTAATGCTGTCGGCCAGTCTCTGAATAGGGATTTGTCCTGCATTAGTTGCTGGTGTTCGGCCTGGAGTATGTACCTGAGTGCCAGTAAGACCAAGACGATGATTGTCAGTCGATCTCGAACCCTTGTGCCACAGCATCCACATCTGGAGATAGCAACACCTTGCTTCTGGAGTCTGGCTCCTTGGAGATTCTTGTCGTTTTTTTATGAAAAGCTATTCTTCGAGCCGCCTATTAGGCAACTGGTGTCACGTGCTTGAAGTAAGATTTGGCTTTCGCGTTAAGTGAAATCTGTGTTTGCTGACAGTGGGGTTGTCCGCAGATGCTTTCATGCTTTTTTGCTACCTGTGTTGGAGTATTGATCACCGGCCTGGGCTTCAGCTGCTGACAGTCGCTTGCGTCTGTTGGACCGACTTGTTAGTTCAGCCAGTAGGCTGTGCGCCGCTAATGATTTGTGAACCTGTCCCATAGAAGAAGAATTGCCAAACTCTGTATGTTTTATAAGGTGTACAACAATGAGGGGCTTTGGTTGTATTCGTCTGCCTCTGTAATTAAGGTGTTAAGGAGAGAAACACGTGCTTCGGTCGGTGCTCTCACTTTCACGTTGGAGGATGTTAGATGTCGAACTAATCAGTTCGGTAGGCGCTTCGTGCCTTGGTCTGTTGGGGTTTGGAATTCTTTGCTGGCATCGGTTTTCGGTCGTGTTGGCCTGCAGGCGTTCAAGACCGCTGTTAATGTCTTTTTGTCGGGTTTGCTTTAGCAGCGTTTTAGGCTTCCCGGTGTTGCAAGTGCTTCATTTGGGTCGTGCTACATGTCCGTGGTGGTCCGTGCGTGAAGGTTTAAAAACGATCAAGAGATTAGCGAGATATTCAACCGTCTCTACCAGAAAGTTTATATAAAAACAAGACAGTATACATGAAGTTCAATAATTATAAGCAACTGGTAACTACTAGACGGATTTTTATTTCACAAAACTAGTACTGAATTGGCTATAAATGATTTCCAGCGCAAAATTCCACACGAGTTAGTTACTAACAGACAACTTTTTTTACAATAAAGATTCAACTAGTTTCAAATATAAATCAGATAGTAGAAACGCAACAAACAAACATGATGAGCATGAAATTGAATGAAAGACAGTTTTGAGATTTTGGATTAAAAATACAAGACGATGCTACATTTGAGGAACATATAGCTATAGTTATTGCTTTGGGGAAAAGGTGGAGTGGATGGATTTTGTGCGTTTTCTTTTCACACTGTATGGAAACAAATAATTCTACCAAGAATAGAGAGCTATTCTGCACGTTGGGTGCAGAGGACGAGAAAAAAGCTAGAAAAAGTTGGAGCTATCCGAAGATCGTACACTGTCAAAATTCGAGGCATGCAAGAACTCGATTACAATAAATGACTTGGCTGTCTCGTTGTTTTCAGTACAATGAAGGCTCAAGCGCTTTACCATTATACAATATTTGGAAAATTACGGAACTTATCATTGTGAAGGTGAATGAACGCGTTGTAGCCAGACGCTCAGAACTGAAAGGGCTTGTGATATACTTTATGCTTTCCAAGCAGAGATGGTGGCAAAGCAGTAGTAACGAATTGTTCTTATAGCTTTACAGTACGGGACGGCACTGTGGAGATAATTCGCTGTTTCTCTCTTTGGTCGCTAGCTACGATGCAACAGAAGAAACGGAGCGTCGAGATTCCACGTAAGTGAGATGATGTACGCAACGTTACCCAGACTTCGTCCGAACATTCTTAAAGCACTCAGCTAGGTACAAGGTCGGATCATGAAAATGTCTCTTTCTTGCTTTCTAGTGCATGTTCCTTTGCAGTAATTAATATAGACAATCATAGCACTGGGAAACTTGAGCAGGCGACCAAATTTCATTAATTAAAGATGACCATAATCAATATACGCTAAATCCTATACAGGGATTCAGCTCAGCTCAACATGATTGTGTGAATGATTTTCATTCTGCAATGTCTTCACTCACCCATGGTGCATGCTGTCAGTCTTACCTGCTGGCAGGAGCACGTTTACACAAATTTCGCCACAAACGACTTAGCTGTCTCCAGTTGTATTCGTTTCATAGAACAAAGATTGGCGTGCTTCACATAAATCTGTGTTTGGAAAATCTGGAATGTACCACTATGAATGTGAATGAACAGATTGTCACCTGACACTCAAAAAAGACTGGAAGGACTTGCTAGGTACGCATGAAAAGCACAAACGGTGTCAAATCCTTGGCGACGAAATATTCCAATAGTTTCATTTGCGGGAAGCAAGATTGTTCTTACGAAAATGTCACGGCAATTTTGAAACGCAACTGATGCAAAAGTTACAGAATTCAATAATTTACTGGATTTTTACGATGTTCACGATGCGATTAATGAAACAACCTATTAACTCATTGCACGTAATGCAAGACTTCAATCGAGGGGTTCATGATGGGACTAATTTAATTAAGCAATGATTTCATTACGCAGAGCTTGTAAATAAAAAGTTTAAGCTGACACCGATTTACGATGAAGTACAAATCAAAAATTAATGTATTTCTTGCAGCTCGACCATGCAAATCTCCATTCAAGGAAGTGGACGGTGTTGGATGCATTTACGTCCCAACCGATTCCGTCCCGATGGAGACCGCACGGACGGCGTGTCCTCCGGGGTCAGCCTTGGCCTCTCCGATCACGGACCCTGCCTTCCACCGTCTCACCCAGTACATGCTCAGTAAGATCTTAGAAACCAGTTCTTATAACACTGTGTACAAGATATACTTTGATTTTGGGTGCATAAACCAAAATACTTAACATAAATTAACTTAAAATGCAGCATAGTTCGTTAGAATGAAACTAAATGATTTCATGAACGCGACGTTTTAATACACAGTGCGGAAACTGACACGCTTTAGAAGAATTCTTCATAATAATAACAGAAAAAGTATTGAAACCTAAGAAGATAACATGTGTTATATATTCAACTGGTATCGTTTGTATGACCATCTTATATGTCTTCTGGGAAGTAATTATTTAACTCTTTCCTCTTTTGACGCAGACGTATAATCATGAACCGTGTACAGAACAAAAAAAAAAAAGAAGACAAAAAAGGAAATGAAGTTTCCAACGTTCCAACGTGCGTAGAAATGGGGATAACCAAGTGGAATATAGAAAAAAGTTATTTATTCAATTTCACGCTTGTTGGATAAAATGAATGAATTTTAGTACTGGATAATTAAAAGGCAACAGGTCTTCATGAAATTTTTGTGTTATACGACGTGTAGGATGTTCCATTTTGAAGACAGATTTTTAGAAAAAATAAAAAGAAATATGCTATTACGTATCTACATTTGAACCCCGACTTTCAAGCCCTCCTTCCGGGAAAAAAGACGGAACCTTGAAGATAAATTAAGCTGCTACTCTGTTCAATTCTCTTCCCAAAGCCCTAGCTCCGTAAGTGTTTGTTTTTCTTGTGATAGACCCTGTATAATGGTCCAAAGGTTCTGAATGTAACACATATTTTTGTACAGGATAATCAATATTACTTGTACAATGTTCAAAGTTAGGAATGTTGAACTAAACTCGTTTCCTCATTGTGTTAGTAATTCTTCTTACGCTAAACTTCTATCCATTGTTAAGTTGGTAGATAAGCACCTGGCTTACGGGGCAGCGAATCGTAGATTTAAAAAGGTTGTCGCGATCTACGCAATAATATAATCCACAAGTCATGGTCCAGACTTCCAGTGCTTTCAACATTCACAGTCAAGCAATGGAGAATATACGAAAATGATTCATTTTGCATTGCTAGAACCAATGCAAGTAGCCCTATAAGAGAAAAAAAATTAGGTACCAATATGTTTGGATATTTAAATCCTTGTAGCTTTAACTAAGGATTGTCGGAACAATCGTTATGAAGCAAAATTTACCTTCGAATTGTTCCTAATCTTATGTCGATGTTTGTTTAAATGATTCTTGGGCAATTGATGTATCAGTACTCTATAATAATTCACACCGTGTTTATATATATATATTTATATCTTTACTGTCACACTCTATGGGAACAAGATAGGAAGGAATTCGAAGCTGGAGAGCGCGGTGCGATATCTATAATACAGCGTCGGAAAATTTTGCATATTTGGCGAGAGCATGTGAGATATATCTGCAATATAATAAAGCCCGTCGTGTATTTATCTGTTTGTTTATTTATTTATCCATTTTCTGTCACGCTTTAACAAAACAGATAGGCAGAAATTAGCATAGGTTGGAGGCTGTGTCATCTGCCAAGCTTCATTGAAAACTGTTGGGTAAAAAATAGGTCGGGTTGCAGAAAATGACAAACGTATCTTAATCAGGGCAGTTGAAATGCGAACAATGAAGATATCGCAGGCTTAGTTTGATTTTCATGAATTTTCGCTTTTCCATATATCGAATCTATGGCAAAGTATAGGGCGACCTTATGTCTGAATGCGCTTCTTGCATTGCCGATGTTGAAATCTTAGTACTGAAGCTTCTATTGGCACCCTCATGCATCTTGATTCGTAGTTTCTTCCCACAGATGATTCCGTTGTATATGTATAAAAGGTCGCTGTCGCTCTCAGGTCACAATGTATAATTCTGTAGAACATCAGCGGAGCACTCACGACGGGTAGAAGACAATTATTTCAGGTGAAGTAGACAACTATTTCTCTGAGAGAGTAGAATTCGTTTCACAGGCCGAAATTTGAGCCCTTCAGTGAAGCAGATAGTTAAGTATGGCAGACCGTATTATGGATTCGGTACACTTACATTGCATATAAGGCGACTGGAGTGGCATTCAAGTTTATTACAATGTTTTCCTCAAGATTTTATTTTGGAAGACGCACGTTTAATTAAAAAAGAGAATGGTGAACGTAAAAGAAAAAGGAGACTTCTACAGTCTCAAGAAGGGAGACGTGCAAGAAATGGAGAGAAATGAAGCGCCTATGCGGTACAGGCAGTGACAAGAAAGACTTGAAGCAGAAAGATTACGGAAGGGAATAAGTGTTGCGAATAAGCGTGGGCGAGTAAATGTGGAAACGGCAAGTCAGGTAAGAGAGCAAACACATCGACTATTGCGTGAATTTTTTTTCACTCGCGGGTCCACTAGTTTATATGTATATATGAACTTGAACGGTACTGAATGAACGTGTCTGTAAATGTAAGGGTGCTACCGGAAATGCATGGAGGCTATGTCAAATATATATCCCTGCATATAGACTGTTGAACTCTCCTCTGAGAAATCTTTTGAAGGGTTGATAACAGAATAAAAACGGGGGTTTTACTGACGTACTAATTTTCTCCCTTATTTTTATGACGGCGTGAGCTACTAGATAATGATATTTTATAAACAGTATTACTGATATCCAGTTTTTCCAGTAGAATGCTGAATTTGTATTTCAGAAGCCCGGCACAGGAGACAACCATTTTTTTTCTGAAGTAGTATTTTTTTACCGTCATTTATAATGACGGCTCTGGCCACTAGTGCGTAAAACAATCCACAACGCAGTAATTTTAGTTAGCTTACGTCGGATTGACCTCTCGACGAATTTTTCTTTATTCCTTTCATACCGGCTGTCATCTAAGTTCGATGTCTGAATAAACGCTATGCCATATGAGAATTGAATATCATTGCATTGTTTAGAAGTAATATTCCGATGGTCCATTTCAGCGATACCCGAGATACAACATTTGGTCCAGAGTCAGACTTGGGTAATCACCACAGCTGGAGTGACTCTTGTGAATGGAACCTGGACCTGGCGGGACGGCCACACCATCCCAGCGGAGGTTGGCTCCTCCGTGTGGTATAAAGAGGACCCTAACGATGCAGCTGCTACTTGTGCTGGCATCACGTTCTCAAAGCCACATGGCAAGAAGCCAACGCTTATTGACGATTCTTGCAAACAATCTTGGCGCTACGTTTGCTCTATGCCCTAAACTTACACTAACTAAAATTTGGATACCCACAGGTGTTTCACAGAAGATAATTTGGAAGCACTAAGGTGTTTCTTGGCGTAGTTGAGTGTGTTAGCGCAGCAGACACTGCTGTCAGCAAAACTTACATATCGACAAAAAGAAAAGAAAAATATCGTAGTATTGTTACACGAGCGAAACAAGACGCGGTTTAATACTAACATGCAGATTGCTATTGTAATTTGAAGTTGTGTCGCATCCGTAGTATAGATTTGACCAGTTTTTGACACATCCTGGTGCATAATTGGCTGGTCCCAAAACCGAAAAAGTTCAGTGCTTCATCAATGTGTCAAGGGCATCATGAGGCCCCTATATGCATCATCATGACACACTTTAACTAACTTTACTATTATGATCATAATAGTCTTTCATAAACTAGCACACAGTGGATACACCTTGATACTTTTGATGATACTTCGGACGTGGTCCAGGCGACGTTATGCACGCCGCCCACTTGTGCAGAGGTGATGCTGCAGTCCGTGACCAGCGGGGTGACTAACAGCGAGTTATCCCCACAGTTCACGTAGCCGCTTACAGCAGGTTTATCTGGCACTTTCAGTAAACATGCGTCCAGTAAGTACTTAATTTTCGCAGCCTCTCTACCGGTGACATTTCGAATGTGACGAGGCATTTTGTTGAATAATCTTACCCCTCGGACCACGCAACTATTAGAATACTTTGTGGCTATCGCATCACTACCAGTTGTGATCGGAATGCGCATTTCACAAGTGCCACCAATGCGGTTTGAGTGTCTGGCCTGGATTCGCCCATTGACATTGACAGTAATTCCTTATAGAATTTCCCAAATATATGTATATCTGATCGTAAAGCGCTCGAATCTCCTTTGAATTGAGTACATTTGGAGTTGAGCCAGTCGTTCGTGATAGTTTAAATCTTTCATGCCTCGGATTTTGGCAGTGAACGATCTCTAGATAGCCTCGAGGCGCTCTAAGTCTTTCCGTTTGCTTGGCATCCAAAGAGGTGAACAGAATTCAATCCTCGGCAGTATCAGTTGTTTCCATAAAGTGAGCATTGTGTCTGCCTCCCGTGAAGAGAAAGTTCGAAGAACCCATCCGCTCCACTTCTTGCCTATGGTAACAACACGAGCCACATGATCTTTAAAAGTGGCATTATCTTGTATTCTCATCCCAAAATCCCTTAAAACTTGCTTCCTCTCGATTTTGCTCCCATCTCTCGTCGTGTAGAACGTAGATTCAGTAAGGGAGAAGTTTTTTCCGTATCGTAAAAGTTTAAATTTTGATTCGTCGAAGGTCATGTTGTTAACCGATGTCCAGTGAAGGTTCAGACAATTTTTCTCGTAATATGGTATATCAAAGCCATGATCACTCTCTTCATCTAACCAGGTTTCAGTCAATAGAATCCCATCGCAATTCACGTTACAGTGTGATTTAATAGCTTCAGAAATCTTGAAGTTTTTACGCAAACTTCTTATATTCACGTTCAATATATTAAGTCAAGAATCTGGGACACGGATATCCATAAAATCATTCTGCGTAAAAAACTTACATTTGCTTTCGGGCGCATCCTGCAGTCCATCATATCTGAATTGAATAACAGTCGTTGTCATCATTGATGCTGCTGGATCTCACCTGAACTGTTCTTGAGTTTCGACAAGTCTTTTTCATTCAAAATTACAGTAGGTCGTTCCTAGCTTCCGTCGCTTCGTACATACGGCAGACTATTGAAGGAATAAACTGATTGTAATTTTGTTTGACTTCTGTCTCAGCTTCCTCAATTGATAGAGGATGCCTGACCTGTGCTTAGTTAAGTACTCGCTCGCAAACATGCCGCCGCCAGGATGGTTGCGCATCACGGCACGGAGACCAGTATTTCGGACTTCCTTCGGGACGAAAGATACCCTAAGGTGCTGTGACTCCCTTCTAACAGTTGCTACTTCCACCAACTGATTCGCCTGGACAGTGTTAGGTTCCATGTCATTCACCTCCTGTATCAAGCAATCCTGTAGACCTGTCGATCCTTGATTTGGGTCGCGCTCATTTTCCTCAATGACGGTGGAAATCTTGGGTCCCTGAATCCTCAAGACCGGCGCCACCGAAGCCTGCTCAAGGTTGGTCGACTCGAGCCTGCATTTCGTCGATGTCAGGCCCTGCATCGAATTTTGCCCCTGGAGGCGATGAAGCAACGACCTCTGCAAAGGTTTTTGATTTTTGGGAAAGTTCATGGACTTTCTTCCGTAGAGCAGCTTTCACTTCTTGAAGTGAATCAACACTAGCCATCAATTTGTCAGCGTTGCCATACAAGAGTTCTAGATATTACACCACTTTTGACGAGAAAGCCGCGTCTGCGACGTCTGGAATGCTTTTACAAGCGTCAGCACCAGGTTCCTAGAAACCTCACCGCTTTGGTTTTCCCTTCTTCTTCTAAAGGGGCTCATAATTCTTCAAGAAAGCGATCAAGCTGTTCATCTTCGCAACGTCACGGTGCGGCGACTGGGTCCCGGCAAAGCTCATTTTTGAATCTGAACCACACTCCTCTAGAGAATCTGCAGTACCGGAATGGCAACCCTCTAAAACTTTTCGGCGATTCCCCATGGTTCACGATCACTCACATTCACTGAGCACTCAAGATTGACTAGACGCCACTCCGTATCTGGGGCTTTACTTGACCAATAGAGACGGCGGTCAACGCGCAGTATTTAAAGTCCGAGGAGAGCTAGAGACCATCAGTAAACGGTTGGTAAAGGGAGTTTTTAAAATCCACTTCCACTGAGATGGCAGGCAAAAACATAACTTCCCTCCCCAATGATGACTCTTTGAACCTGATTGGAACACTGTTAGTATGTTTATTTTATATCCCATCATTTTGACCAGCCATCAGGACCATCCAAGGAAGCCATCGGTAAAGATAACTTAGAGGAAAATTCTTCTTTCAAATATTGCTTAGTCCATCTGCTCTTATTTTTAGTAGGCTACACAGTTTATCACAAACAGGGGCTAGTCCTAGCTTTATTTAAAGTGGCAATCTTGCTTAGCGCTCTGCTAGCGCGCCTGCAGTAGATGCATGAGCAGCTCCAGCTCCTTTAAAAATACTTTTACTGCTAAAAAGAGGTACCTAGCATTTTGTTGTAATTTCAATTTTACGCATATCTCACGGTGAGTATATAGATTTTCCTCGATGACTGCAAAGATTTCTCTGCAAATAAATGTTCTGGATGCTTTCTTGATTAATCTTGTGTTATCCTGCAATTTCTTTCAATTTTAGCACTCGTCCTACCACCTTATGAAAGTTGGACAATTAATATCTTTTTCATTTACTTCTAGAGATCTGTTTCTCACCCATCTGTGTTCACGGCATATTTTTTTAGGAGCAAGACTGAGCTTGGGAATACTTAATGCCAATCGAGTTCGAGTTAACGCCTGAAACCTGATTAAATAGGGCGAAACAAACGCTCAACTTGCAAGCTACTACTTAGCCAGTAAACTAGATTCGTAATTGAGCTGGATCACTGTTGTTCGCTCCAGTTTGAGTCAACTCGTAAATTTTTGCTGACTTCGTTCTTGATGTCAACTTATTCTTAATTCCAATTCGACTAGTACCGCAGACACCGTAGCGAGCGGACGTGCGTACGTGGAGCTCCGTACAGCAAAACCTGGGCCCAATCATTTTGCAAAGTCACCGGCTGTCTGCATCGGCTAGTTGACAGCCAATTCTCGATACAGGAGGTATTGAATAATAAATTAGACTTATTCGCTGGATACCATCGTGTATATTCTGCTAACAACGACAATGACCAAAAATAAAAACGCTAAAACGAAGAATGATGGAACAGCATCAGCCCTACATGAGAACATTGATACGAGCGGATTGTCTGAAGAGGCTATGCTGAT
>LQNS02278181.1:280019-290062 GCA_001587735.2 Parhyale hawaiensis
TCATCTGGATGATCTTAAAAGTTGGCAGTTGTATGAAGTAAAGCATGGCTAATGAAGAAGGATCAAGACAAATTATTCGTTGTCATTTTATGACAGCGCGAGCACACTAGTCAAAGATATTTGCCTTGTCTATTGTTTATAAAGCAGTTCATTTCTGTGGATTCAATAATTGTAAAGTTGTCAGTGGTATTCGCATTTAGTTTCTTTCGTTGTCTTATAAAAGAGAGTGGTTCCAAACGCAATGCCTCCTATTTTCTTTATTCCGCCAAGGGGATTGTAAATTGCAGGGCCACGATGACTGAACTTATATACTCCTGACAGGAAAGTTTCCTTACTCTCTGTTTCATATATCGCTTGTGTGACTCTCTAAGAAAGCAATCCTTGTCATGGATGTGCATCAGAAGCAGATATGCGTCATTGAATTCCCCATGCAGAAAAAATTGAACCAATCAATTCAACGTTTTACAAAGCCGATGCAGTTGACGTCAGCCCAGTTACGAGATGGATTCGTCAATTTTACAGTGGCGACAGAGTTGTGAGTGGCAAAGTGCGCACAGCCACCGCCCGGAAAATGATGTGCGACTCAAAGACTCCATCCACACCGATCGGCCGATAACGGTGAATGAAATGAGTGCACAGGTGATTATGGGTGTCAGTGCAATAAAAGCAATGCTGTCGTCTCTAGGATACAGTAAAGAGTGTGCTTGGTGTGTTCTACGAATGCTTCCGCAGGAACAAAAGGACCACCGCGGGAGGTCTATTACGGCATGTTGAAGAGGCACGAAACCGAAGGTGACGAGACATGGTGTAACAACTATGAGCCAGAGTCCAAACTGCAGTATTTGGGTTCACACCACTCACAATCCCCAAAACGTAGACATTTGCAAGCAAAGCGATGTGCACCGTCTTCTGGGACAGGAACATCGTCATCGCCTTGAAAATCTTGAAACCAGGGGCGACTATTAACTCTGACCGTTACGTTGAAACGTTGACCAAGGTGAAGGCCATGACTGCCCGTATGAAGCCAGAGAAAAAGGAAACATTCGTTTCCGTCACGATTACGCCAGGCCTCATACAAGTTTGAAGAAACCGGAATGTGTGACATTGTTCGGCTAGAGTCCAGTGATTCTTAACCTGGGTTCGCTCGAACTCCAGGGAGTCGGTTTCAGGGGTTCGGCACTGTGGTGCATTCCACTAGTATGTTTCGTAACGTCATGCTCTGCTTGCTGGTTTTGTTCTCTCAACACAGCGATTTTTTTTGTGCAAATGATGCATGGTACAGTTGCACGCTAATTCAGTATAATATGATAATATACATATGCTCTGAATCTGAAGAAAAACAAAAGCGCATTTTATTTTTCCTCGTGCAAAGGGTTCGATGAATGCATGTATGGAACTTGAGGGGTTCGTTACCTACAAAAGGGTTAAGAACCAGTGGGCTAGACGGTGCTGTGCGAGCCACCGTAGAGTCCCGACCTGTCACCGTTAGATTTTCCACTTGGTCGAACCTCTGAAGACGCAGTTCATAGACAGCGTTTCTTCGATAACAACGCCGTAATTTCTGCCGTGCAAAACTGCCCTGCCTCAGCAGGCGCTGTCTTTTACGACTAAAGTCATCAGAGCTCTCGTTCATCGCCGGCAAAAGTGCATGGAGAATGGTGGGGACTACGTAGAAAAATAAATTCTGCAGCATAAGAGGTCGCTTAGTTTTATGACGCCGCTTCCGTTTTCGCAGCTCTACAGCTCTTTGAGTTAAAAATAGAAGGCAGTACTTTTAAAGCAACTCTCGTACAATGTTGCACTTTATTTGGGTGCTTTCTCATATGACTTGGGTTGAAACTGAAGCCCGAAAATTTTTAAATGGAAAATATATATATATAAAATAATATTTTTAAATACTTTTTAGCACCTGAAAGATTAGGCAATCCATGCATGTGTGAGAGTACTACAAGCATGGCTTACATGTTCTACTTCTCAATGAAATTCTTGGTCTTTATCAAGTACAAGCTACATTGACAATTTCTCTTACGGAGTATTGTATAGAGCCTCGTAGGAAGTCTCAGTGGCAAAGTGTTTGCAGGTGACTGTCGTGAGGAGTGCTATGCTGACGACAGCTGCGCTACCGTCTCCATGGTGCCCCTGCCGGGTGGCAAGTTTGCTTGTCATCTCTCCAGCACCTACGTGGAGGAGGCAGATCTTGTGGACGTTGGTGAAGGCCAACGGGGGTGGACTTCCTTGAAATGTGAGTTTCATAACAGTTGGAAACTGCAGGTACTGGTAAACTTAAGTTATATGGGTTTTGGGGCTTTTAACACGTGGAAATCACGAGGATCGTGACATTATAATCTTATTGTATTACCAGAGCATGTTCCTTTCAAGTAGTTAATGTAATTAATCAATAACCTTTCAGAACATCAGCATTCAGCATGAAACCAAAATTTATTGTAGATGACTAAACTTACCGTTATACGCTAAGGCCAATTTATGGAAAAGCTAACCTGGTACTGCTAAGTTTATCTACTGTCAAGATTACGTCTACCACAAATGACTTAGCTGCCTCTCGTTGTATTCGATAGAACGAGGATTCACGTGCTTCACATTAATAGGTATATATATAGATATTCTTGTGTACGTTGGCAGCAACTGATTTGTAAGACAAGTATCGCTGAAATGAAGAAGTCTATTTTCTTTTAGAAGCTTCACAAAAGCCTTTTCCAAAACTCTATACTTTCTTTTGACATCTTCACTTGATGTTTTTAGGATTACAAAGGATAACCATTTTGCAGTGGTAAAATCCACGTATTTCTGTTAAAATGCGGCGTTTCGAGCAAGCTCTGCTCATACTCATGCTCAGCTAAAAACTGCCAGTCATCCTGGTGCTAGGCCTAACTATGGTGNCTATGGTGCAGGGTAGAAAACGGAAAGACGAAAGAAAATGAAAACGACAATTATTGATGCTAACTAAAGAAATTCGCAACTTAAGTTTTCTGTCAAACTAACACAGAGGGTGCTACGTATACATAGCACACGCAGTGAATAGCGCAACCTGATATGACTGACCACCTAAGATTGTGCATAATAGTGCTACCTATAATTATGATTTCAATGAAACTACTCTCCATAAACAAAATAATTGAGTCCATTAGAAGTTTTACATTAACTAGAGACAAATAGGTGGAGGAAAATTAAAATATGTTCAGAATAAGGTTTCGGCCTTCATCTTGACTGTTAATGGTTGGTTGCTTGCTGGCCATCATGATTGCTTCGATGATCTTCAGCTCCTGTCATGATGAATCGCGGTGGAAAATATTGACTAAGTCTAATATGTCTTTGGATTTCAGGTGCAGGTTGTGAGCTTCGTTAAGATGGCGTTCTACTGTCTTAACGAAGCTCAACGAAGGAAGATAGCCTCCTATTAAAAAACAATGTCCATAAACGCACGTACGAGTCATACGTTGTGTACTAGTATAGCTGCAACCAGGGTGATTGTAACCCACCGAATACCTATATTGGTTACACAGAACAGACATTGCAAGACCGATTCCGACAGCACCAGACAGTACAACGCCATTTAAAGAAGCTCACAACCTGCACCTGAAACTCAAGGATATATTAGATTCAGTCCAAGTTCTCCACCGCGGTCATCATGACGGGAGCTGAAGATCATCGAAGCACTCATAATAGCCAGCAAGCAACCAACCATTAACAGTCAGGATGAAGGCTGAAACCTTGTTCTGAACATATTTTAACTTGCCTCCACCTGTTTGTCTCGAGTTAATGTAAAACTTCTAATTGACGCAATTCTTTGTTTATGGGGAGTAGTTTCACTCAAATCACAATTAACAGGTAGCACTATTATGTACAATCTTAGGCGGTTAGTCATATCAGGTTGAGCTTTCACTGCGTATTCTATGTATACGTAGCACCCTTTGTATTAGTTTGACGGAAAACGTCTTAAGTTGCGAATATCATTAGGTAGCCATCAATAATGGTCGTTTTCATTTCGTCTTCCTGTTTTCTACCCTACACCATAGTTAGGCCTAGCAACAGGATGAGTGGCAGTTTTTAGCTGAGCATGAGTATGAGCACAGCTTGCTTGAAACTTTGTATTTTAACAGAAATACATGGATTTTATCGGTGCAAAATAGTTATCCTTTGTAATCGTAAGAAGTAAGAACATCAAGTGTAGATGTCAAGAGAAATTACAGTGTTTTGGAAAAGGCTACTGTGAAGCTTCTAAAAGAAAAATGTCATCTTCGTTTCAACAATACTTGTCTTATATATATATGAAATATTCTGGAACTTATCACTGTGAATGTGAATGAACAGATTGTCATAATACACTCAGAAAGGACTGGTAGGACTTGCGATGTACATATCCCAAGTAAAGATGGTGGCAAAGCCGAGGCGACAAAATATTCAAATAGCTTCACTGTATGGGCAACAAGACGGCATAACAAAATGCGGCGACATATTGGAACTGCCACCGATAAGAGAGTTACAGAATTAAATAATTTACTGGATTCTTAGCTAAAAAGAATACAAGAGAGACCAACGGTACGCGGTAACGGGCACTATGGAGATAATTCGCTACTGAGGGCGCCCTCTCTTTGGGTGCTAATTGCCACTCTCAAGAAAAAATACAGCATCGTGACTTTACACACATGAGGTGATGTGGAGAACGTCAGATGCACTTCGTTTGACGAGTCACAAGGTAGGTAGGTATTACGGAGAACAAAAAATCCTAGAGTAAGCTTCATTTTTTAATTGTAACTAGCTAGCAGGAGTCCTCAGTTGAGGTGTTCACTATGCGATACAATTAATGAAATAAAAACTTCTTAACTCATATCTCGTAACGCAACTCCCCAATCAATGGGCTCGAAGTGAACAACATTTCATCAAATAATGACTTCATTACACGTAACTTGTGAATACAAAGATGCTGTTGTCACCATGCCACCATGTACTACATATACCATCATCCAACGATAACACCACCAACAGCCTTAAATCGCACCAATCTGAAGAATCTGCTTACCATCTGCACAACCGAAGCTCCATTCTATCACATAGAGAGCATAGAGAGGACGCTATGCCGACAAGTGAATGGTGTGGCGATGGGCTCACCGCTCGCACCAACGCTCGCGAGTTTTTACATGTGTCACCTTGAAAAACAGGTCTTGCAATTACTTTCCTCTCTAGATAAAGCATGCATTGATTGTAGATATGTAGATGATATTTTTGTTGAAGTAGAGAATATTGACCAATTACACCAACTAAAATCCAAAATGGAAGAATGCTCTGTGTTAAATTTCATGTACGAATTGTATGTAAACAACAAGTTACCGTTTCTGGATGTAATGGTTGAGTCGCGCAATGACTGTTTTCAAACTTCTGTTTATACTAAATCTAATAATTCCGGTGAAACTTTGCATTTTGACTCAGATGCTCCAATGCAGTATAAAGATAGACCTATCAGTGCTTTCCTAAATCGAGCTTTTAAGATCTGTAATTCCTGGAAATCACTGCACACAAAATTTTTACGAATCAAACAGCTCATAATCAATAATCATTTCCCTAACTCTTTAGTAGATCGTAAAATCAACCAATTTCTTAACAGTCGTATTTCAAATTCAAATGAGTCTCAAGAGCCCTCTCAGGAAACCATCAACATCTATTATGAAAATCAAATGCATGCCAACTACAAAATCGATGAAAGAGCCCTCAAGTCTATTATTCATTCTTACTTAAAACCAGTGAAAAGTCATGCTCGAATCCGACCTTGCATATATTATAAAAACACACAAACATAAAAAATCAGTGACCTCATCGTTCGCAACAACTTAGCAAAGTCATCAGTAAGGGACCTGGATAAGTTTGGTGTGGTGTACAAGTTTAAATGCGTTAGCGGAGAATGTATGTCTCTGGATGTATGCTACATACGACTTACTAGGATGACCTTACAAAGTAGACTTCATTACCACAAGTACCAAGGCGCTATATTGAACCATTATCGCAACGTTCATAACCGCAAACCGACCAAGGAAGATCTTCATAATAGCACTAAAATTTTGTATAAGGCACCCAATAGAAGTTACTTGAACATCATTGAAGCCCAACTCATTTATGAATATCTGACAAATCTTAATGAGAACACCATAGACTTTTATGCACTCAAATTGTTCAATAGACATGCTAGTATCAACATTATTGGAACCTAGGGTAGAGAGGGCGGGGGAGGGCTCTGCTCTGGCAGCCGCCGCCATTTTGTGTTTGTGAGGGGGTGTGAACTGACATGCGGTCGGAAGCAGTCACGAACCTTGTTGCTCATAGTTAATACTAGCTAGTCCTGTGTGCAAAATATCATTATATTTAGTTAGCCTCTCATTTATCAATTCTTATCATTTTAATTTTTGGTACTTGTATATTCCAGATTTTATTGACCTGATGATGATGTTTGGGACATCGAAACGTTGTCTTTTTGAACTCTGATGGTGACAAATATTTTGCTTAGTAATGAATACAAGTGTATTTTTAACCACCTTAACGCGCAATGAACTGGATAGATGAAGTACAATAATTAAATAACTGAAGCATTACTTGCAGCGCCACCATGCCAGTCTCCATTCAAGGAAGTGGACAGTGTCGGATGCATTTACGTCCCAACCGACTCCATCCCGATGGAGAATGCACGGACGGCTTGTCCTCGGGGGTCAGCCTTGGCCTCTCCGATCACGGACCCTGCCTTCCACCGTCTCACCCAGTACATGCTCAGTAAGATCTTAAAAGCTAATTCTTATAACTCAGTGTCGTCCAAGGTATACTTTGGGTTAGGGTGCATAAACCCAAATATTTAAAACCAAATAATTCAAAATTCAGTAATAGTTAGTTAAGATGGAACTAAATGATTTCATGAACGCGCGTTTTAATTCACAGTGCAGAAACTGACTTGCTTTAGAAGAACTCGTAATGATAATAATAACACAAAAAGCGTAGAACCCTTATTAGATTACAGGTATTACTTACCGTATATGTTCAACTGCTATGGTTTAGTATGACCATTTACCATGTCTTCTGAGAAGTAATTATATAATTGCAAGTTATGTAGCAGCAACTCTTGCGTATGATGTAATCGCACTCAGTGAAACATGGATCAACCTTTTGAACAAGAATCCGGAAGGGGAAGTTACATTGCAAGGCTACGATTGGCTCATTATTGACCTACCCACATGTGGTGGCAGAGGAAGGGGTCAATCATACATATCAAAGACTACCTCAATCCTTTCTGTAAATGTTTGGCAGCAACTAAAGAATATGAATTTATCTCAACCTATGCTCGTCTCGGAATTCTAATGCCGTTTAATAATATGCTCACCTATAGGAGCTCTCGCAGTACCGCCGAACTGATACAGCACTGTCAAAAAAAAAAAAAAAAAAAAAAAAATGCGCTGAGCACTCAGAATGAAGCGATTCTAATGGGAAACTTCAACCTCCTCCAAGATGATTGGAGTGCCTTGTGTAGCTCAGCCCCAAACAGTTAACTGCTCGAACTCAGCTGCAACTACCTGACTCAGCATGTTAATGAACCCACGATATAGGATGATGTTCTAGATCTGGTAGTCTCCTCGATTGATTGTGAAATTGTTGACTCTGCCATCTTAGACAGGCTTGGCGGTCACAACATGATTGAATTTACTCTCAAAACTGTCAACATACCCCCCGATACGGATGATCTCAAGCTGGTGGTCTATCGGTGAGCGAATTTTCTAGAAATGGAAATTTAAATAAAAACATATAAATTTGAAACTCGTATGAGAAATGCCAGGGTTGAACACTGCTCTCATTTTTCGCAGACGAGAATCCTGAGAGCTGCCGAACGATAAATCCCATATAAACGACTTCGTATCAGTAATGAACCCTTCTGGTTGAATCGAGCAGTCAGACGCTGCATTATTAGGCGACAAGTGCTGTACAAGGCCTGGAAGCGTATCCCAACAGAGGAGAACAGGTCAGGGTCACATAAGGACACATTGGGATGAGTAGAGAGTAGTCAGGACTACCAAAAGCGAAAAAGAAGTTTCCTTAGCCGCTCTGGCAAAACGCGACCCAAAAAAGCATTTTATAAGTACGTAAACGAAAGAAGGCTTAAAAAAGAGACCATAGGTCCGCTCAACACATCTGAAGGTGGTATCACCAATGGCTCAAAAGATAAAGCCACTATCCTGAACTAATATTTCACCTCTGCATTTACAATTGAAAAAGTTACGAATATTCCTGAACCAGCAACGATGTAAGTTGCTCCAATAAACACATGTGTTTCCACGGAGATCGAGATCCTTCAAGAACTGACCCACTCAAATGTGTGCAAATCCAGTGGCCCAGACAATCTTACTCCTCGTGTACTATGGAAAACGCCTCCAGTCATACTGAAGCCAATGCTCAAAATATTCAATTGGTCTTTAAGAATGGGAGATGTTCATCAGGATTGGAAATTAGATAACATGATTCCGCTACAAAAGAAGGGGGCTGAGGAATGCCCCAGCAACTATCGACCAATTAGCCACACTTCGGCCGTCAGCAAAACCATCGGACCCCTCTTGAAGAAGAGCATCACCGATCATCTGAGGATGCACAAGCTCATATCCGACAATCAGCACGGTTTCCGAAATTGAAGGAGCTACTTAACATATATACTGGATTTTGTTTTCGAAAGTTAAGGAATTTAGAGATGAAGAAAAGGGGTGGATTTCGTGTATCTAGACTTCCAAAAGGCTTCTGACAAGGTCCCCAATCAACAGCAAATCAAAAATTGGAAGCCCACGGCATCCAGGGAGACTATTTATGCTGGATCCGGGCATGGCTTACGGGTCGGCAGCAGCGAGCGAACCTTGAAGGAGCGACGAGCGACTGGACGCAGGTATCATCAGGGGGTACCACAAGGTAGCGTTCTTAACGCGATTCTGTTCATAATTATACATAAATGATCTCGATCTTAACATTTTAAATTTGCGGATGATACTAAGCTATGTCATCCAGCCAGGAAAAGAGCTGAGCGCCTGCAAATCCTTGACCAGCTCATGGAATGGAACACAATGTGGCAGATGAGCTTTAATGAGCGGGATAGAATTGGCATCTTTCACCCAACAACGTGTCTTGAGAATAACTAAAACACACAAACAACAACACAGTCAGCAAGTTGACAAGAGTGTGGAAATGGAAGGCAGAGTACTGGGATTAATCACCAGGATTTTCGAATCCAAATCCAAGAGCAGCATCGTTCCCGTGACCAAGGCGTTAGTGAGCCCACACCAAAAATTTGCTGTTCAGTTCTGGTCGCCACATATGTGTAAAGATATCGATAACATGGAAAGAGTCCAACGCAGAGCAACGAAATTGATACCTCAGCTGCGAATTAAGCTGTACGAATATCGCCTACAAGAATTGGGCCAGATCTCTAATATAAACATTGATGAACTCGAATGGCTCCCACGACGTACCTACAACGGGAATTTATGAAAGACACGTTAATGATCGCCTGCGAAACAACGTTCAAAAACTCAAGTATAAAGCTCGAAGAACAAACTTAAGTCAGCAGTTCTAACCGTATTTCATAGTGAACATTTCGAATAGACTCGCATCCGACGTTATCGGTGCGGAGACAGTAAACGCGTTTAAACATCATCTTGACATACATTGGGAGAGACTTCCTCCGCATCTAAGAACTCCTCCAGGAGTCGCAAGCTCTTAACGGCCGAAGCTTAAGAGGCCACCTTGATCCATATTCTTCTCTCTTCCGCCCCATCTAGATAGAGCACTCATGGCCACTCCGAATGGTATGAATAATCCCAAACCCACCGACCGCACGGTGGCCTTGCTGATTGACTTCAGCAAAGCGTTCGACACCGTCCCCACTGAGGGCCTCCTCTCCTCAGTTTCCGGCACCACACTCCACCACAACGTTGTCAGATGGCTCACGGCTTACCTCAGGGGACGAGCAGCCTGCTGCCTCTATAACGGTTCCCGCTCCCAGTTCCGGGCTGTCA
>LQNS02278181.1:313456-324403 GCA_001587735.2 Parhyale hawaiensis
GGATATTTATGTAATCGACAATGACATGCTATGTTAGAGTGCCTCATAAGTAGATACTTTTAGTAGGGCACGTACTCTGGTAAGAATATTCTTTTAATGATTTTAACTCTGAAGACTGTATTGTTTCATTTTTATCGATAATTAGTTATCGATGTTAACTTTCATGCTCAATACGCCTTGAGAATTCTGTGCACAAGGTAAATTGAGTTTAAGTCGTCCGGCTGGATCGGTCTCAAGAGACTGACCGGGCAGCGTTTGCGTCAAAAACTGGGTGCAGGACCCTTGCAAGTGCGTTCGTGCATACGTATAGTTCCTTACCTTTCTGAAGATGCCAGATACTGCCATTCTACAGACCATTCTCTATCGAAAAGATAAGTTTATTTGGATAAAAAACGTACAATATCACAAGTTATACAATTATATATTGCTGTCGTAAGTATCGTCTCGATAAGTTGATCAATTTAAGCATTAGACTTGTTTTATTGGTATTTTTGCTTAGGCCTCTCTTGCTTTTGTTTAATGCTCTAGTGTCCCCATGTTATCATGGCTACGACAAACGTTTCGGCGCCAACTTCTTGAATATATTACAATACTTTTCCACCCAGTAAGTTTACTCAGTCTCTAAGTGTAGCGGTTTCAATATGGAAGAGTGCCGTATGCAGAACGTTGAAAATTTGGAGGAAAGCGGTGGGTGTAGCAATGGTACGGAGAATAAATGGGGAGTGCCGAAGCTGCATTCAAAAGATATTTTGCTGCCAGATGGTGTTGAAGAAAATGTTACTCTTCAGGCTTCATTTAATGGGACGCAAATATAAATTAACTCGATTTCGTATTAAATTTTCATTTGGTTATTATAATTGCAAAAACGACCTCAGAAGGTGCCAAAAACCACATCTTTCTTCTTAATTAAAAAAACTGATTACTTTCTGAGCACGATCGAACTATTATGACACAAACCAATAGGTTCGAAATTTGATACATTTCCTTGTTTTGGCTACTGACACTTCAGTTTGTTCCTTCAGTGTGACAGGGTGAATATCATTTTATATTTCCGCAATAGAATTAAATAGCAATCTGATTCTCTCTATCGTAACAACATTTACGGCAGCAATATATAACATTATATCTTCTAGAAATGTATGCTTTTCATTTAAATTAACTCATCGTTTTGATAAAGAATGGTCTCTAGAATGGCGGTACCTGGCAATTTAAAAGAGGGAGGCGCAGGGATGTGTGACAAAGAAAACAGGTTAGGGCATCCGTTCATTACATTATACGTACGCACGAACGTACTCGCATGGGTGCGCCACCTAGCTGTTGACTCGGATACAGCCGGACAATGCGAAGTTTCTGCCGTCCGACCAAATGTTGACGATAGCCAGGTCAATTAAATAACCTTAATCAAAACGTATTCCTTTTCTGTTAGCACATTTTGGTTATTTTTAGTCACTCGGTTATATCTTGGTAAATGACAAAGATCAGCAATTTTCACGTGAATTTCGGTATAACGTCTAAATGAGCTAGCCTTCATGAGGTTAGGTAGAAATTAAGGACTGGCTCTGCTAACGATCAGAAATTGACGCTAATTAAAGCCAATCAATCGACGTTGAGTAAGGCCAATCAAAAGTTGATGCTAAGGCCAATCAAAAATTGACGCTAAGAAATAAACGCACATTAGATCGTTAGCAGAACCAGTCCTGGCCCTGACCTAACCTATATGAGGGTTTGCTGGGTGTTTGTAAGCTTCTTCGTACCAGGATCGTGGTGGTGGTGGTGGGTGGCAGCATCAAAACATTTTGGACGTTGATCTATTGAGAAGACGGCGTTTTTCATCCTATGATTTCTCCGGGTAACTTAAATTTCAGTTCCAATTCCCGTGGATTTTTCCAGGTAAGTTAAATTTCAATTCTAATCCATCTGCATTTTTTCTTCGACTACTACTACGACTACGTTTTAAACCACGAAGTATAAGTTAAGCAGTTAATGAAAAAAATTTCTCCTTAAACTGCTTAAATAGCCTTTTCCTGAGGGCAACTTAAGTCCCCCAATTTTCCAATGCATAAGGCAATTTCAAAGGTACTTATCCTGTATTTAGGTTCTTCTGAGTCGAAATGCTTAAAATCCTCCGTTTTCCGACATCGACCAATCACAGCTCTTGTTGCATGTGAAATTTGAGCGCGAAATTAAACAATTGAAGAATCAGCTGGTCGCTGCTGTTGTACGTGTGTCTGCTCCAGACATATTTCTTTGCTTTTCAATCCTTACTACGCATTATACTTCAGCGAACAATTAGATAATGAATAAAAAATCAATTTGAATACAGAGACAGTTTCTTTGCAGCTATGCGGCTCCTACCGCATAGCTCTGTTCATTCCCATTTTAGACCTCTTCCCGATAACACCCATGCTTCCTAATAGATTTGATAATAAAAGATTTTTATTTATAGGTTGTTAGTTTGTAGGTTTTCTGAAGATGGAAGTTGCATCCCGATGCGTTAAATTTTAATTTTGTCGACTTCTATTTAGTATTTGAATGGGTTCAATGCCGTTCCTATCACGGGACTTCTGGAGAAGGACGCTAATAATCGCTTGCAAAACAACGGTCAAAAACTCAAGCATAAAGTTGGAAGACCAATCTTAAGCCAGCCGTTCTTAAATTTCCCTATTTCATAGTAAACATCTGGAAAAAATTCCCAGCGACGTTGTCGGTGGGGAGACAGTCAACGCGTTTAAAAACTGTCTGGACAAACATTGAGAGAAACACTCTCTATCGCTAAGAACACCTCTTCCAGGAGTCACAGACTCTTAACGGCCAAAATTTCTTAGGCCACCTTAATACATAATATTTTTTTTCCTCCCCAACTAACTTAACGTCCCTAAGCTCTGCAGATCTGCACCTATAAATCGTGCATGCAGGATTATCTCTTTGTGACAAAATTTTTCACTCAAATATCTAAATGATACTGACGTATGGCAATACCTCATCGTGGGCCGACAGCTCCCTGGGAATGGGCTTGTCGGTTGGCTATCTAATCAAAAAGAATATATTGGTAAGAAGCCCAACCGTCCTCTATTAACCGTTGCTGAAGCCCAAGTTAATGAAATTAAGTTAAAAATAGCAAATGGAGGAAGGAAAACTTTCAATAAAATTAACCTTTGGCCATTCGCACAGAGTCCATTGGCAAAAGTATTGCACCTAGTTGCCAGGCGCGCGAAGAAAATTCCCCTGTAAATGGAGCGTTTTGATAAAAACGCTACAAGATGATTTTCAAGGGAATTTTTTGTGCTAATACATGGAGAAGATTAATATTAGCTAAAATTTACAGCAGTTACACTCGTTATATGTTTCTTTATTATACCTGTGGTTTGGCAGCTGCTTCCTTTACTGCGTTTAAGGATGGTCATACCAGCCATACCTTACGTGCAAAAATAAAGGAAAATCTCGTCTGGCGGGAACACGAAAAGCGATTCTGCATACGCCTGCAGCCCACAAAGTGTATTTTTCTGAAGTTAAGGGAAAATCTATGAGGTAAGTACATTTAGTGGAGCTTTATGCATTCCGGCCCAGGTTATTATAATTGACATTGTTAGATCTGGGAAATGCATCAAAATAAACTTTACACCCCTTCATTGTTTTATTGTGTTGCTAAAAAATATGAATGTTTCAAAATCGTAAGGCTGTCTTTCTGTAGTTTTAGCGTTATTTCATTATTTCATCGGCATCGGAACTACAACCGATGACGATGCTCATCGTATGCCATCCTCTTCCTCATAACACCATTGCTGATGGAAAAAATGGCCATCGCCGATTGTTTGATACGATTTCCATTGGACCATCGCTATCGCCGTGGATATTTGTGATGTTCCATCGTAACATCGTAGTTTTTCCGATGGCGATGGCCATCTTGTCAGGCTCTGCCTATATGCGTTATCATGACACACTTGAACTTGAATTTGCTATCAGTACTATACTATAATTTCCATTGTATTTTTGTTTATTATGAGTACTAAATGAGAATTGCGGTTGTGTTTTTATCTATATATTAATAAGCTAGGATCTGCGTGTGTCATTGTGTGTATAGGTGTGCGTGTCACGCTTTTCACTAATAGATGGAAAGAAAATTAGAGATTTGACTTCAAATGTGAATCAGGCAGCAATGCCTTCACGGATCCAGTAATCTACAATATAAAATTCTGCTTAAGGCTCTGTCTAGCTGTCCGTCCATGTGTCTGCCCTTTTCGCTCTTCTGTACCAGTTAGGGGAAACATTTAACTTGCAAGGAGCTCTGAATTTCCCTAGTAAGAACTTCAACTATTGATGTTTTCTACTGGACAGCTTAAACTGTAAACTGCAGGGAGGCAACATATTGCAATTATGTCTAAGTGGGTGATAAGGACTTACCGTATATCTCTATTAATTTTGTATTTTCGAATAAACTAAAGTCAAATCCCTTATGGGAAGGGTTTGGGTGTAAAAAATCTTGAAAGTTTAAAAGTCCGGTTCCTTCTAAGCAGTAGTTATACATCAGGGGGACACGCAGGCAAAGTTTTAGGCAGCCCGTGCAACCATAGGTGGATAGAATAAGGGGCTAGAGGGTAGGATGATGGGCCCATTTTTTAAGTTCATTTTCGACTTCAATAACTTGTTTATTGTTGGACCGATCTTCACAAAACATGGTGGAGACATAAAAAACTGGGAAAAATGGGGACTATACTCACGTACTTTTTCCCATTTTCCCTATAGAAAAAGTGTTATTGAAAGAAAACAGTTTTCGCAGTTTACTTTGCATAACTCGTTTCTTATGGGGAAAATAAAAAAATAAATGAGTCTAACCCACTTTTTTCGATTTTACATTTCTCTGCTAAGTTTCATCCATATCGGCACTTAAATATTTTTTTTTGTTTCCCGAAAAAAATTAAAAGCTGTTTATTTTGGTCAGGTTTGAATATAATTTTCAGCAGATTTGTGTAAAATTGAAAAAGAATGGCGTTAGACTCAGGTACTTTTTCTCGTTTTCTCCTTAGAAAAAGGAGATATATGAAGAAAATGGAAAGCCCGTTTTCTTCAACAACTCGTTTTCTAGGTGGAAAATAGAAAAAAAGTACATGGGTGTATCCCCCATTGTTTGTTAATTTTACATATCTGTACCAAATTTTATTCAAGTCGGAGCAAAAACAGAGAAACATAATTTGAACTTATTGTAGGGAAAATGCCTATGAAATTCGCGAATACGACTGAAAAAAGGTATTCATTTATGTACTAATTTGAATGAAACTTGGTACAGGTATGTAAAATCGGAAGAGTCTTTGGGTTAGGTTCTGTAGTTTCTCCCATTTTTGACATAAAAAAAAGAGTTATTAAAGGAAAACAGAAGCGCGGGCTTCACTGAAAAAAAAAAACAACAACTTATTTTATTCACTTTTAAAACTTACTGCACCTACAGTTTTTAAGCAACAGAAATGATTTTGGTATGAAAAGATGCGCAATATTATTCTTTATAATAGTGCCATTTTTCAGCTTGATTGTTGAATTAGAAGAGGAGTGACAGCGCACTTTTTGGAAAAAACTTGAAAAATTTTTTTTAGAGTTTTTTTTAATTTCCCTAAAACTTTTCCGAAAATCAAACCCAAAAATAGCCACTTCATCGAGGGTAATATTTCGTTTCTTCGGAGTCCAAAATTATCTCTGTCACTCAAAAATTGTAGGAGTAAAATTTTCCCAGCCCCTTTTCTCCCATTTTCTTTGTACTACTCATTTTTTTATGAGACTATGGGCAAATGGAAAAAGTACATGAGTCAAAACAATTTTTTTTATCTTACATATCTGTACCAAGTTTACATCCAAATCGGTCCGCAAATAAAAAATTTGACATTTTGCCCAAATCCTGCCCTTAAATTGTTCGGGATACATACTGAGACGATGAACCAACTACGGGCTAAGAATAACTTAAGAGCAAGTAACTTTGCTGTCAAAAATAAAGAAAGCTTCATTAACAACCTCGTAGAAAGAAAACGTACGAACTTAGGAAAATATATTAGGACAGCCTGCTGTATATTAATTATACATAATATACTGTGATTCTACATCTTAAACTCAACGTATCTTATATATATTCTTATACTTCTTGGTATAAAACTACATCGGGCTAAAACCGCCCATTAGAACGACAGCTTGTAGTCCTAATGGGCGATTGAAGAAGAAAAAATGCAGAGAAATTTGAATTGAAATTTAACTTACCTGGAAAAATCCACGGGAATTAGAACTGAAATTTAAGTTAGCCGGAGAAATCATAGGATGAAAAACGCCGTCTTCTCAATAGACCAACGTCCAAAATTTTTTGATGCTGCCACCCACCACCACTACGATCATGGTATGAAGCAGCTTACCAACACCCGGCTAGCCCTCATATAGGTTAGGGCAACGACTGGTTCTGTTAACGATCCAATGTGCGTTTATTTCTTCGCGCCAATTTTTGATTGGCTTTAGCATCAGATTTTGATTGGCCTTACTTAACGTCAATCTTTGATTGGCCTCAATTAGCGGCAATTTCTGATAGTTAGCTGAACCAGTCCTTAAATTTTACCTTACCTTATGAGGGCTAGCTCATTTGGCCGTTAGCAGAACCGGACCTACGCTTGCCTAACCTAGCTGAACGGGAGCCAATTCATTCGTGAGCTCCAGTGAGGGGGCGGCTCAATAACCTGACAGAAATTTTGTTGAGCTAACGTTCATTTGGTAGGCTAACGAGAAAAATTGTCGAGTTCAACCACGAGATATAAGAATAGATATATAAATATACATAATATAAATAAATAAATTGTTGGTATCTGCGAAGAATGAAGCAAAAACTTTGGTCTATGGATAAGCAAAATATTAAATTTTCGGCGATAATAAACTTAGAGATCAGAGTTCAAATTAAGAGCTAGAGAATCAAAATTTGAAACGAATTAGCGATATCGACACGGTAAAATCGGTCGAATTAGGGGATTTACCTTTACGTCATTACTCATAACTACACAAATTAAAATTATTGCCTCTAAAGGTTCTTATTAAGAAGAGAATGGCAAGGGTAAAAACTCTCCGAGAAAGCATGACTGATATTTAAAAGAATCTGAAGTTCACAACTATAAAATTGAACGTTTCAACCTTCAAGGCCATTATCAACATCTGGAAATAGTAAAATGAAAAACAATTCAGCAAAAAATTCCATCTATGGTTACTCGGTACTATTATCGAGTAGATCTAAAAAACAACCTATATATACTGCCTATAGAAGTAAAATCTACCGAGAAGCTATCCATTTACGAGTTGTAATGGATAAGCGGATTGCATATCATTGAAATTTGGCTTGCGACTGTAAATAAAAAGAGATTCTAAAATGCGTAGATCGCATGGGGTATCAGCTTTCCCTAGCACAGTAAAATCGTCTAAGCGCACGAGAACTTTGCACTGTTCGGCATGGTATCTAATGGCAGACTGAGGGGGTTGCATAGGATATGGCCCGTACGATTTGAGGACGGCCGTACGAGTCGGCGTGCTTGTGCATCTCTGGCCCACCAGCTCGGGTGCATAAGTCTGCGTGTACTACGCGTTGACAGTTTATAAATTACGGAACTGAGCATGCCTTTCGGAAGATTATCTTTGTACTCGAAATAAGAACCCAACTTAAAACTATTGACATGAATGAATTTGAACTGACATTGCATGAAGTATCTGGATAGTAAAGCTGAAAGTTCGACTTTAAGTTTTTCCGACTGTCTACCAAAGTAAGGTAAGGATAGGCGTTACATATAAGCGTTACATAGACGATACGTTTTTACGTTTTTACTTTTCCGGGACCCATCTCATTGCCCCATGTTTTTAGAACCTCAATTCTAAACATAAAAATATTAAATTTACAATGGAAACAGAGAAGGATAATGGATTGTCATTTTTAGATACATACGTACAGAAAGATAGCAGTAAATTCGTGTGTTCCGTGTATAGAAAACCTACATTTACGGGTATGGGTACAAGTTTTTGTAGTTTTCGCTTGAAGTGCAATAGTATACAAACGCTTTTATTCAGGGCTTATCGAATTTGTTCCACTTACGCAGCAGTTCATATGGAGATTTCCTTTCTGTAGAACTTTTTTATTTCCAATGGCTACCCGGTTAATCTATTTGAGAAATTGTCAGGAAGTTTTTTGATAACATCTACAATAGAAAAACTGTTACTGTCACTGTGCCGAAGAACACTGTCTATTTTTCCTTACCTTACTTTGGTAGATAGTCGGAAAAACTTCTAGTCGAACTTTCAGCTTTACTGTCCAGATACTTCATGCAATGTCAGTTCAAATTCATTCTAGTCGATAGTTTTAAGTTAGGTTCTTATTTCAAGTACAAAGATAACCTTCCGAAAGGCATGCTCAGTTCCGTAATTTATAAACACAGTTGCGCATCATGTGCGTCTGAATACGTGTGCTCGACCACCCGGTCTCTACGTGTTCGTGTGGCTGAGCATACCGGCAGGAGTTATCGTACGGGCCATATCCTATGCAACCCCCCTCAGTCTGCCATTAGATCCCATGCCGAGCAGTGCAAAGTTCTCGTGCGCTTAGACCGTTTTACTGTGTTAGAGACAGCTGCTACCCCATGCGATCTACGCATTTTAGAATCTCTTTTTATTTACAATCGCAAGCCACTTTTCAATGATATGCAATCCGCTTATCCATTACAACTCGTAAATGGATAGCTTCTCGGTAGATTTTACTTCTATAGGCAGTATATATAGGTTGTTTTTTAGATCTACTCGATAATAGTACAGAGTAACCATAGATGGAATTTTTTGCTGAATTGTTTTTCATTTTACTATTTCCAGATGTTGATAATGGCCTTGAAGGTTGAAACGTTCAATTTGATAGTTGCGAACTTCAGATTCTTTTAAATATCAGTCATGCTTTCTCGGAGAGTTTTTACCCTTGCCACTCTCTTATTACTCATAACATTCTAACTTCTGCAAAAATGAAAATGTGAAAAAGTATCACTAGATGACAACATCTTCACTACAGAAGTGTGGCATGAACACGTCTGAACACGCACCCACAGCACGCTATAGTCTGGATATAATTATCTAGGGTCACGATAGTTTCTTTGTGAGAAAACTTATGATGAAAAAGTTTAGGGTTTACTTTACCAAAAGTGGAAAATATATTTTTTTAGTTAGATAGACTGTTGGTATCGGCTAGTACTCATTGGGGTGAGTAGGCAGTTCTGAACTACGTTGGCATCTTTGGTAGATTTAGAAAGTTATCTGAAGTTCAAAACAGATTCTAAACCACTTTAAATTATTTTCAACGAAACAAGTTATTTTCAGCTTAGTTTTTGAAAGGGCCTTGTATATATTAACACTGCCAAGGAGGTTATGTTTTTATCGAGTTTGGTTGTCTCTGTGTTTGTCTCAAAAGGTTATGGGCAGATCTATACAAAATTTCCAGGGATTGCTGGGCATGTTAGGAGAAACTGACAATTAAGTTTTGGGGAATATCCGTTCGCTTGGTTGTCTGTCTTTCTTATCTTAGTAGCATAACTCTAAGCAAATTGACGGATTTTTATGCAGTTTATATGAATTGTTTAGATTATCACAAATAATAAATGACCAAAATTTTGTGATCTCTTGGTCCGTTCACTTGTTTGTCTCTATACGTGATTTAATTTCTAAGCGATATAATTAAAAAAAAACATAGACAGATTTTTAATAAAATTCACAGGAATTGTTAGAAATGCTAAAATACACAAATGACCAAATTTTGATTATATAATCTGTTGGCCCTTTGTTTGACCGACTATAATGTTTATCAAAATATTTGTCAAAAAATAAATAAAAAGTTACTGACAGATCTTCAAGAAATTACAAAAGCTGTTATTATTGTCAATAGGCACAAATGACCAGATTTTGGTACTGATAAAGAGAAAACTTTAGTTTCGGACCAATTTAAATTTTTTCGTTAACCATGTCTTACGTGGCGGAGGTATGCGCTCTGAGAGCGCCCTAGTTTTATAATTAAAACTCAAATAATTATGGTCACGTACTGCGCACAGAAATCCAGTAGACCAAGGGCGTGTTCGATTGGGTCATCAAAGGCGATTTTAGCCAAGCCCAATGAACTTGACTTGTCAGAAGCATCAGATAAGTGCTCAGTCTTCAACCCTCTGATAAAAAGTTTCAGGCGTTGGTCCTTGAACGATTACTTGTGAGACTTCCAAAGCCTTAATTCTACTCCATAAAATGAGATCTTGAATTGGTTTAGTATCATCTAGTTGCTCTAACACCTGTAACACGATTCAGATTAGAAGAGGCAAAGTGCCAGTCATTAGCTCCGGACAAGTCAAATCGAGTAGGCTTGGTGCAGAACGACATACATGACCCAATTATTGAACTGGCCCTAAGTTAGCTAACTTAGTTTTCATGCAAGTGTAGACTGTTCTATTTTTTCTGGAATGCCAAACCTTCCAGATTTATTAAAAATTCCCGCCAGATATCATTCACAAATTGGTGCATTGCATGAGGCACGGAATAGTGAGTGGTATTTTTTGCCTCACAGTATTCAGTTCGTGTGGAACGGTGCTCTGGGAGGCTTGTGTCTCATGGTGGTTCTTGCTTTACGTACGTCAAGTTGGTGCTGTTTCCAGGCAAGAGTAAAATTTATAAGTTATTAGCAGTTGGATAAAAACTAGGTTAACTCACCGGTTAGCGTTAGGTGTTAATAGTAGTACTCAGAAATGACCTTAATGAGCTCATGGTTGTGAGGTGGCAATAAACTAATAATTTTTGCTGCAATTATCTATCTATCTATCTATCTATATTATACTAAAAGTCTGTGAACCGGTCTTGCTTGTTTACTTGTGTCTTGCTTGTGTCTTGTGATCTTGTTTGACACATCTTCTTCACTTTTAGATAGGGAAGAAA
>LQNS02278181.1:333504-372654 GCA_001587735.2 Parhyale hawaiensis
CCCCCCCCCTTTGTCTTCATTTCTGCACGGCATTGTGAGCTACTGCGGCACATGCGTGCTGGAATACTCGCTCATATCATCACCTCGATTTACTATGGAATATTGCAATAATATTACTGTCACGCGATATGCATACGAAACAGCATGCTATAGGTTCCTGAAAATCAAATTATTCGGGGTCCCTCACTCACTGTACTGGACACTTGCCTAAATTCACGTATACTTCATCTGTGCAAGAATGATTACCTACTCAGTTTGGAGTCTTAATTTAGGTTCCTTGTGGAAGTTTTGCACTTATGTATCATACAGCAACAGGAAAGTGGACGTACAGTAGCTCAAACCTGCAGCAAACCTAGAAGATCGTTAAGTGTATTTAATACAGAGATTTACCATTGGATATCTGGCAGTCGGAGAATATGAATATAATAACCGTGTGTCAAGTTGAAGAAACTTTACTCTACAAATACAATGCAAGTGTATTGCTAAAACTTTCCATAGGTTCAGGTATTGTATTTGATATTCATACATGCATGAGTATCACTGGGAATACACCAAGGTCTTGGTTAAATATTATGGGAATTTCACCGAAAAAATTCCACTGTGCGGTTCAATTATTATTACATATGCATGAAAGGACGTACGAAGTCTCAGCAGTAAAGTATGTCATATGTATCGCTCTCAGGTGACTGTCGTGAGGAGTGCTATGCTGACGACAGCTGCGCTACCGTCTCCATGGTGCCCCTGCCGAGGGGCAAGTTTGCGTGTCATCTCTCCAGCACCTACGTGGAGGAGGCAGATCTTGTGGTTGTTGGTGAAGGTCAACGGGGGTGGACTTCCATGAAAAGTGAGTTGCATCAAAGTTTGTGTATTTCTGTCATTGCATATTAGCTCACCACATTTTCTAAAATTGAAAGAAAACTTGCTTCTGACCTATAACGAACATAAATAATTGTAAAAATGGTGACTCACGACAGTGATGGTGTGATGAAACGTGTGATTTGCGATATTGGGGCACATGAAACTGGCAATTCACGAAACGCGAAGCACGCATTTCCTGCACCGCTTTTCTAATTAAAGATTGTTACACATTTCAATGGCCTAGTGTAAATGTTGCAGTTTCTTTTAGCTGATTCATATTATCTACGACGGGGTCTATTAATGGTTTAATATTACAGCTCGGCCGTGTGAGCCTCCGTTCAAAGAAGTGGACGGCGTTGGATGCATTTACGTTTCATCGGACTCTGTCCCAATGGACACCGCGCGAACGGCCTGTCCCCCAGGGTCCGCCTTGGCCTCTCCGATCACGGACCCTGCATTTTATCGTCTAGGAGAATACCTCTTCAGTAAGGTTTTTCGATAGCTTTTTCACACCTTTGTCTTGAATGAAGCGCTTGAGTTTATCATGACTGCTGATGTCATTTTGTTCCACTTTCATCGGCATTCATGTTGCCAGTAGAGAATTACTCTTCCTCACTACAAAACTTCAGAAGATACTATCATATTTTGGCCACTACCATTGAATTTTACACTGTCATTTTTTCATCAGGTGTAGCGAGTAATTTTTTTTCAGAAGCTGTTACGCATGTATGACATGTATCATGCATTGACCAGCTTCCCAAATACATTAAATACACCACAAAGCACATTGACTGATGATTCACTTTATGGAAGTCATTAGAATATTTCTGTTAACTAGTTTTCAGGGTTCTCTAATTTTTTCTCATACCAAAGGATTGTAATACTACATACTGTAGCTAGAGATCCGTAGATAAAGCTGCACAGTACAGGCTTCAAGAGAGTGAATTTTATCCTGCTAGAGCTCTGAAGGAATTATCATTATTCTAACTGCTTACTGTGGTTACAAAAAGTGTAACAAGCTATCGGTGTACCTCGAAATTTCTATATGAATCAAGATTTCGTTTTATTATTCTAAGTTAAAGGGAATATAGGAGCTTGTGCAGACGCTTAAACAGCAAAGCGTCAGTATCTACAATGAACCGATTCGCTGAGCCTAACAAGAGTTTGCATATTGAAAGTGAAATACGCTGCTCTCAATATAGATGATACCTGCTGTAAAACCATTATTTTCTTATAATTCTGTTCACTATATGCAATAAAACACTGTATGCAGTAGATCAGCACGGAGAAAAAGTCTTATTTTATTGTGTTATTAGATCAGGGAATAGCTCTGGTGCCTGTTGCCACCAACATGAAGGTGTCAAGACAAGCCATTAGCGGGTTTCAACTGTTTTGCTGTCAACGCTCTGGAGGATGATGGCGAGTTTTTGCTTTTTTTATAGTGTAAACTTGCTGTCAAACATCGGCAGTGCTTTTTGGGTGTCCTACATGATCCGCCTTCATGAGAACTACATAATAGCCAGCTAGAGGTTTGTAAAAAAAAAGTTATGTAGACAATATGCTCATATCATCATTAAAAATCTATCTCTACTTCGCTCCTATATAGATTATTTATACACTGAAATACAGTAGGAAGGATAAGTTAAAGAAAAAAACCTAATAAACCTTTAAATAAATAAAATACAAAACCAAATGGTTTGGAAATTATCATAACTCTACATACATATTTTCTATACGTCGTGATAAATTTTCAGAACATTATAAATCATGGTTACGAAATAAGCAGAAATAGACTGGAATTATTACAGTTTCTCGTAGCAAAAGTTAAGGGACAACACCAAAAAATATTGAAATGTGAGTAACTTTCACCCAAATAACATAAAAATTTTCATAAGTATTAATAATAATAATTAAACATTCCAATGTTCTGTATAACCACATTACATCATTTGCATCAGGAACTGATTACTTTTCTATAAAATTGATGGGTTAGCTTCTTCCACGCATCGTTGAAAAATTTACATAATGTATCCAAATTTCTAGGATTCCTGGCTCGAGCACGTTCTCCAATGATCTGCCACAGGTTTGTGACTGGAATAAGATCGGGTCTTTGGAATGGCGATTTTATAATTGCTATTACTTCACCCTCCAAGAAGGAAGCAACTGTCCTAGCTTCGGGGCAAAGAGCGTTGTCCTGCATTAAAATGGATGGTTGCACAGGTACAGCTCTTACTGATGGGAATGCCTGCTGGTGAAGTAGCTCTTTATACACTGCCGCATTTACTGAATCACGCAGGCGAACAAGACTTAGGCTTGGGACCCACAACAGCAACAAGTGACGTGTAAAGCAACGAATTCGCTGCTTGAAAAAAAAAATATATACATGTAACTTCAAGCACTGCAATCAGCTGGCCGCACCAACCCAACACAGACTGCATGTCTTAACGTCTCCTAAAACAGCATGCTACAAAATTTAGTTATCTTGCGCTTCGACAGCAGGTGATGCGCTAACTTCGCTGCAATCAGGAGGCATCTATCAATAATTGTTGCCAAATATTATTTATGCATTGTTAAAAAATTGAAACCCTCTAAAACCAGAAAAATAGGTGAAAATAACGTACAAAGTGATTTTTCTATCAAAAATATGACGGATTCAGCAGTACAACACGTAAACACCAATTGCGTAGTGTAATCACTGAATTCTATAAGGATGTTACTAGCCTCATTTCGAGGTGACTTCATTTATACATTTTTTGCTTACTATCGTAGAGGAAGGCTGTTCTTAAACCTAACAAGTATTTAGGCATGGCTAGCTATGTGGTTGATACCATCTGGGTGGGAGCAGGGAACCACGCATGACGAGCAGATTTATGGTCATACCTAAGCAAGCTTAACAAATAAAATACTTTTATTTTCGAATCACCGCTATTTGGCTCATATAGAGATACTTTTACATCATTTCTTTAGAGTATTTACGTTCCCAGCAAATATATATGTATTTTCATGTGTTTTTTTTAAATACATATACTGTGTGAATTTCAGAACAATCGGTCTATAAATAAAAAAAGTTTTCAAAAAACAGGATGCCCTCCTTAACTGCGTTGTGGCGGCTGGCCAGTGCAGGTCAATTTGCTCAAAAGAATCGACATCGGCGAAAGCAAAAAAGTGCCGATTCCGATTCTAGGCACTCCCATAAGTGCCGTTTTTTATCGATGCCATTACCCTCAAAAAGTGCCGATTCTTGTCGATACGTACCGATGCCGATTAATCTGCACACCCCTAGACACGACATAACCTCAATTATCTCACCAAATGTAGACAACGGAAACTTACTGTCAACCATTTACTTTTCGATTTCAATTCCATTGATACTGCACTACTAAGACACTCGAGCGGTTAAAGTTGCATATGTCTTTATATGAATACAAAGAGATACGCAAAGTAATGAATCTAACAGAAATGATGGAGATATTTGTCCAGAAAGTAAAAACTTTCCTGTATCCAAAGAGAAAGAAGAAAAATGACTTAGTATGCAAAAAAAACCTTGTCAAACTTCAGAGATTACTATGCATGAAAGCTACAATAGAGAAAGAGAAATTAGAATCGAGTCAAAATGACTGAAGAATATCAACGCAATATAGTAAACACCGTCGATAAAATAGTCAATCCCTGCCTCCAACCAATGAGGCATTCCTGGAAAATGTGAAGGGTGCCCACATACAATTATGAGTATGGAAACACACTCTGGACTCACATACTCCTCCCCTTAATCGCTTACAGCACGGCTATACAGTATTGAAGACAACAGTTTTAAGTGTCTGCTGCCCTCAACAGTTCTAGCTGAAGTGCCCCTAGCCCCAGAAAGTACGCTCTAGATGATACGTTGCCCCTGCCATAGTGAGAAGCCTTGCAACACAGCCAGCTGAAGGGCCCCTATAGCCCCAGAAAGTACGCTCTAGATGAAACGTTGCTCCTGCCATAGGGAGAACCCTTGCAACACAGCAAATTGTGGCTGTGCAAGTGGAAGGCCTCCCTGTCATATATTGTGTACATATCAAGCAAGACTGCTACCATGAACTGTCAGAACGTGATGAACATAATGACGATGCAGATGATGATGTACAACACTAAATGTGACATTCCCTAATGCAATTCGAAATGCTTTATCATATTTTTATATCTGATTTCTTTATTATTGCACTCTGCAGATGATCTTGAGGAGCTTGAAGAGTTTTACATTTGAATATCAGCTGATTTATTCTATGTACTCTGCAGTTCTATTTAGATACTTTGACAAAGATATTATGCTGTAGTTCGTGAAGTGCATAGTTAATGTCTATATTTGAAATGACTTCATCTTCAAGCTAATGTTTCATAAAGGGGTTTTCTCATAAATATGAGTGAGTTTATTGTTTATGTATTCTGTAGATAACATATATCATATGAGCTTGCACAAAGATTCTATGCTGCAGTTTGTGAAGTATATAGTTGATAAAATTTGCCTGTAGAACATAATTGCTTTGTTTCCGTTATTTTACAGTGATTTTATTTTGATGCACGATAACTAATACATTACATATTGGGATATTTTGAAATTATGCAAGTGACGCTTTGCCCTTTTCTGTTCTGGAAGTAGCATAAATGGATTCCTTGAGTTGCAAAACCTTAATTTAGAATTTTACAGCACTCATTTATCACTTCCAGAATGAACCATTGGCTATTTTAAATCAAATTGCGGTTATATTGAATTTATGTATGCATATGATGATTTTCCGTACTGTACTGGAAGTAGTTTCAGTGAATTCCTTCAGTCGGTAAACCTTAATTTGGAATCTTACAGCACTCAATTATCACTTCATGAAAGAGAGATATGGCATCTTATCTAACATCGGCGGCCATTTTGTATTAATGTCAATATATCAAAATGCCCAAGGGTGCCAGGCCGGCATCACTTGGATTCTACAAATATAGGGTCTGAACGGCAAGAATCCATATAAAGAACATTGTATGGACAAAAAAATCCAGGTTCAACTCACTGGCTGCCGGACTATAGAGGTGCCGTTATAACAACTGTGAAGCATCCTGTTGTCGCACGATGTTTGATTATTGAAGTGAAGGGTTGATTTGCTTGTGGGTCTCTTAATGGTAAAGCGACCTGTCGTACACACCAACAGGGAAATCCACAAGGACTTGTTCGTTCTTCTTCTTCGTTATATGAAAACTGGTCCCCAAGGAGCGCATGGCTGAAGTTCACAATTCATTAAGAGGTATATCCCAAGAAATACTGCATGCTATTATGATATAGAGTTAAAGGAAATGTATAAAGTAAAACCCGACAGTAGGATAATCTAACCTACGGCGTTTTTGTTAGCATGGATAATTTTATTAGGCGGATAATTAACTTTTCAATGTTCATAATCTAACTAGGAAGCTGAAGTAGGCTAATTCAGTTGTCTAGAGAAATAATAGCGCACGTCAGACTGGATACTCTCAATCCTGATTTACTGCGTTTAAATGCTTTCATGTTGTCTGAACTGTGTTACGTGCTAATTTTTTTAGGCTGTGTGTCACAAATTGTGCTATTTTAATATTCAATCTACAAGCACTATCAATATGCTTGCATTAGTGCTGTTTGGTACTAAAAAAAAAAAAAAAACATGTATGTGTTTAAAATACTTCGATACATTTCATATATATAATATTAAATATATTTCAAAAATACATTTGCTATTAAGTATTATTGAACGATGTATTTAATATACTCCGGTTTAAATATATTTAGTGCCCATCTAAAATACTACCGGTAACTGTAGCTTGCTCTAGTTTGCTTTATTTCAAAATTTATGAGCGACCTAAGTAAAACTTGAGTTTTAAACCTCGTTTATCATCTAAAAAACTACATTTTTCTTCTACGCTTGCTGACATTTCCGATGATGTGTTTCAGCGACGCCTGAGGTACAAGCAGAAGCAGAGAATCGGCATTGGTGGATTGTCACGGTAGGGTTGACTCTCGTTAATGGAACTTGGACCTGGAGGGATGGTCACACCATACCTGCAACCCCTGGATCTTCTGTATGGTTTGGACCCGACCCTAACCAAGCCCCTACTACCTGTGCTGGCATCATCTACGTTCCGGAAAATGACTTTAGGCCGGGGACGGTTGACGATCCGTGTCACATAACGTGGCGATACGCTTGCTCCATACCATAAGCAACAACAGTACACAGAGGGGTAGCTAAGTTAAAACGAGAGTTTTCGATAGCTAACTGACGTATAACGGTGGCAAAAATTGCATCCCATGTTTGACCGGAAATAGTGTCTGTTGTTATTGTTGTAGTATGGAGTTACTTGTGCATGAGTAAGCGTCGTTATGACCTCACTCTTCTACTGGAATCACAGTTATTAGCTCTCTGGCATGGTTTATTGTGCTTTTTTTATTCCATAGAACCCATATAGACACTTCAGTTGCATAATATTCTCTCTCTCATATTCTACCTATACCGTCTTAATTTTAAGCTAGAGTTGAGAGTTATTATTATTGTTATTATTAATACCTCCCCGATGAACCATCGCACCCACACAATAGTGTGATCCCAGCGGTGATGCTCCGTGGAGCTCCGGTGTGCTTACGCACAGGGATGCTGGAGATTAAATTGTTATATAGGTGTCATGGTAAAGAGGAAGTTTTTTTCTCAGACTACAAGAACTTGTCTATTTTGACTAGTGTTTGAGAATTGCTCAGTGTTTTAAGTGGCTATGTACAAATCAATCCTGACATATGCAACTAAATAAAAGTAATAATGCAATGATATTGTCATGCACGGCTTGGTATTGCTTCATGCATCTGTTACCCAGCAAACTCTACAACAGTTATTGAGAGCAGAAGAGTAGTAGTAGAAAAAGAAGAATTACTTGAGCAGCGATGCACGGTCACATTGCGCCCAACGCCCCTCAGTTGCGTCACAGGTCTACTAAAGGTTTGAGGGTTTTAAGGTCATATAACAGGTTGTACCAGCCACACGAGTATTTACATTATAATTATAGACCCTTCAGATTGCTAGACCTTGTTATGAACTTAAGTAATGTATCGATAATAAAACAGACACAAAGAAGCGTGTTCTTAAATTGGTTCTGCAACCGCAGAGTGTACCGTTCCCGAGATGAAAATTCCTCTTTGGCATTAAGCTTTAATCCTTTATCGGAAAGCGGTTCAACTTTTGGTTTCTGGCAATACCAAAACAAAACAAAACAAGATCGAAGAAAACGGTCAATGTTTCAGCTTCTGGATTTTTAGTCACAGTTAAGGTAAATTGGAAATTATATACTTAAAGAACCGGATATTCGAAGGTAACGTAATTAGGAGTTTTACGTAAAACCTGAAAGAGTAAATCTTTATTATAGCGTCGGCCCTCTATCGCAAAAAATTTTCAGTCACGCAACTTTACCGTTTGGCCGTTACGTTGCCGTGATTGCTAGTCATGGTACTTGAATCTCACTTTAAACTAACACAGAAGTAGGAGGTATTCTCACAGTTTCCCGATTTTATATTGCTAATGACAATTGGTTCAATTACTATGGTTAGGTGGTTCAAATCAAGTGGCGTAGCTGAGGAAAGGCAAAAATTCATGTATAAATTTACTTCTCCGCATAACCATTTTTAAAGCGTAACTATTATTTGGGCGTGTGTATTATAACTTTAAGACTATAATGAGATTCACACACATATATCTCTGCAGGTGCATCTGGGCTTATAGAAATTCTATCATTAGCTTGGTGTCCACTTCCTATAGGCTTACGTTACTACAATCTCTTACCGAGGACCTTACAAGGTTACACAAGTCTTGACAAGTGTTGTTAATAGCTGGTCCAGTAAAATCAGTTCAGAATGCGAACAGAGTTTGACTTATAACCACTTCTGACTCTGTTACCTGTTACCTCCATAACCCGATCTGAGGCACTGGCTGGGAGAAGAAACGGGTTTCTCCTGCAAGTAAAAAATTTTCACCATAATTTTACTACGTGCGGGCCGCTGGTGTCATATTTGGTCCTACAATTTAATTATTTCGCAAGAAGCTTCATGATTCTAATAACTCTCTTTTTATAGAAGCGGCCTATGTCGAGGAGGCGTTTCGTTTTCCATTGTGAAACATGACAAACATACAGTCTTTGATATTCATTACCCGTATCGAAATGATAAGGATAATGTACTTTTAGATGTTTCACCGACCATCGCTTGTGTACAACATCATTTTAATGCTCTTTCTTTAATATTTGAGCGTCTTTAATGTATATCCGTATATTCATACGACGAAAAATGAAGAATTTAAGGGTGCCTGTTAAATTAAACACAAAACACTTATTTTCTGGAGCCTTTCCCACTATAATTCTATTCATGTACGAATGTTAAAAAAAATGAAAATGATATCGCAGGCAAGGCAGAAGTGCAGAATCTAATTTGTTCTCGTTCATGTAAATCCTCTGGGAAGGTTTGGACGGGAAGCCTAGCTACTTGTATAATAAGAAAGTATTACATGGAACGATACTTCCTCGTACGCATTTAAAACGAAATTCCAAAACATGAGCAGAGTTCTACAATGATTGTCTATAGCATGTAAGGCTGCGTCTAGTTTACTGACTGTAGAATTATCCACTGAAGACACTATGCTGATAGAAATTTCTTAAGTTATAGTTAACGTAAGTTACTCTGATAAAATATGCTACGAGGCTCGAAAAAAAGCGTTGTAGCACGCCTAGGGGCGCAATACTTTTCACAGAGAAAATTCATATGGACACTATTATGAATATGGACACTCTTATTCTACAGTATACAGTTGCACAACACGCGACAGTGTTGTACCTCTTTTTACAACACAAAAGCTTCGTAGCACCCTACAGTGAATAAAAGCTTTCCCTAATATGAAGCCTATGAATAAGGAAAACTGTTGATAAACGTACATGGCGTAACATTTCCATGACCGTGTCGTTATGTTTCTAGTATGCACAACGGTTGGTAACAGACTGCTGAAGAGTACATTGTAATGGCGAACCCATGCAATGCATATTGAGAAGCAATATTCATTTTAACTGTTGCCTACAATTTTTGCTGCAGTCTTCAATATTAACTGTTTACTTTGTTTTTTTGAACAACTTGATGAGCTTACAGCGATTTAAAGAACGTAGCTATTTTCTTTTTGCTCCTTGCTGGGTCTTGTTCTTGTTGTATTTTCGACCCTACCTGAGATAATGTAGGGCTATGAACACCTGCCTTGTTTTCATCGTCCTTGAATCTTACTTCAAATTTTAGTGTTTATATAGTAGGATGTTGCGCTGTCAAAAATGGCAGCGAGGAATTTATGATAGCACTTTTTCATTACCTCCGCCAAGGAGGTTATGTTTTCGTCGTGTTGTCTCTTTGTCTGTTGGTTTGTTTGTCTTTTGTCTGTCACCAGGATAACTCAAAAAGTTATGAACCGATTTGGATGAAATTGACAGGGATTGTTAGGTATGTTAGGAGGAACAGATGATTAACTTTTAGTGAAGATATGTCCATCCGTTTGTTTGTTTGTCTGCGTCATTTTTCACGAAGCCATAACTCAAAAAGTTATGAATGGATTTTGATGAAATTAACATGAGTTGTTAGGTATATAACAAAGCGTAGATTACCAAATTTTGGTAATGATCCGTTTGTTCGTTCATTCGTTCGTTTGTCACTGTTTTTAATTTTATGCTTGTTCGCACAATAACTCAAAAAATAATGAATGGATCTTTATGAAATTTATAGGAGTTGTTAGTAATGGTAAAAGACATATATGATCAAATTTTGGTGCAGATCGGTTGGTTCGTTTGTATGTTTGACTCATATTTGGTATAACGTTTGTTAACAGTATAACTCGGAAAGTTAAGAACGGATCTTAAAAAAAACTTGAACAAGCTGTTATTAATATAAAAAGGCACAAATGATTAGATTTTGGAGTTTATGCAAAGAAAATTATGGTTTCAGAGCCAATTTGAATTCTTTGCTACCGCTGGCTCACTTGGTGGAGGTATGCGCTCTCAGAGTGCTCTAGTTGATCATACTTTCGTTACTAATATGCTTCAGGAGGATATGCAACAACGGCCAACTAAAATAGTCATAAGATAAGAGTGTTGTTGTAGTTCAACCCTGTCGAGCAGCACACTTCTTCCTTCTCATTGATGACGTACAAAAAATCAAATGATGTAGACAGGCAGTGAAGCATTACTGGAGTTTATTAAATTTCCGGTTGCGTATTGTATATACAATATGATACACCTGCAATGCATCGTCATTTATACTCCTAAGCGAAAACTGCTTCGTCTGAGGGGAGGGCTCCACCCAAGACGTTTTTTATTTCCGTACCGATTTCAATGAAACTTGGTGCAGACATGTAAATCGGAAGAAAATGTGGGTTAGACCCCTATACTTTTTCGATTTTTCTCATAGGAGACGAGTTATTCAAAGAAAACTTTTTTATTCGCGAACCAGCATTTCAAAAAAATTAAAGGAGTCATTTTTTTTCTAGTTTTTCTCCAATGTGAGCTGTCACTCGTCACCTAATTCGAAAATCAAGCGCTTAGTTCTAAAAATCTAATCCTGCTTCTTTTGATACAAAAATTATGAAATTATCTCTGCAGGTCAAACACTGTAGGAGGAGAAACTATTTTGTAGATGATCCTCAATATTCATGGTGCAGCTGTGATTTGGATTATATAACACAAGCACTTAGTTCTAAAAATCTAATCCTGCTTCTTTTGATACCAAAATTATCAAATTATCCCTGCAGGTCAATCACTGTAGGAGGAGAAACTATTTTGTAGATGATCCTCAATATTCATGGTGCAGCTGTGTTTTGGATTATATTAACCCATTTGGATCTTCTGTAGTTGATTCAAAATCCATGTCAATCATCAATGCCCACTTCACAATTTTATGATACTGAAAAAAAAAATTAATTGCTTTTTTCTATCAATACTGCTTTCGTAGTAGTAGATCATGTTGATCTAATAAATCTTTTCTACCACATATGTACATGTAAACAATACGATCATGCAAAACTTCCTGATTAAAAATTTCCGCTGTATAAAGCGAATAATAGGCGGAAGATAAAAAAAAAATATGGGGAAATTGAAATACTTTCAAAAAATGGTCATCTTGCGCATTCATAAGATGATATGAGGAATCAAGTCAAAATAAAACCATCATTCAATGAACTTAGAAGGCCTAGGGTGCTGGCACACCAGGACCAGTTGAGCTGGCAGGCAGGCGGGCAGGCTGGCGGGCAGGCAGTATGCCTTACGTACAACTAGTAGTATAGCAGGTGCGAAGGTACAGCTTTGTATTGTTGCTAATTTAGCATTTTTATGTTAGATTTAAAGTTTTGGGAGGTTTAGCATCCAAAAATTGGTTTAGCGTTTAGCAGCAAATTTTCATTTTTAGTATTTATGACATTTTTTTTACTTATCTAACACAATATGAAGAACTTAATGCTATTGATACAACGTAAGACACAATTGTGATAAAATTAACCTTCGTTGATTATTGCAGCATTGAAGGGAATTTGTAACCCCTACCGACCGTATCAACGTGTATTAAATTCCTTCATTGTGAGACAGATCGAGTTATCTGTTTGTGCAGGAGATATTCAGTGCAATGCCAGATCTCTTATATATTGATCCTTATTCTTAGTGCCTGTTGAACTTATTATGCAATTCAGCATATCCTTCGCCTCGCAATGAGTAAAGATAAAGCAAAGTACCCTCAAAAGGTCGACAAAAAGCACAAACTCGCAAGTCCATGTCAGAGTACTTCTTTTACGAGTTATAGGCATAGTTGAAAAAGATGAGACAACTAAGGTGGAAGTCAAGTCAGCCATGTATATTTATTGCCATGCAAATATACCAAGTCCAATACTAAAGCAGTGATACATCGCACTATGTGTGCAAACGTAGTGAAGAATGTTATAGTTCCTTAATTCAGTAAAACTTTAAATGCTAATAGCAAATATAGCTTGTAACTGAATGAATCGAATGATATCACAACTTACAAATCTTTGTTTTTTTTTGTAGTTTCGGAGGAGGCCAATTTAAGGATGTGGCAGCACTTGCTTTACTAATTTTACTCCATTCGAATGCCGAAGTCGAGCGTTATTCAGCAGCATGAACATCGTGAAAAATAAGGTTAGAAACCAACTGTAACTGCGTATGCTATCAGCTGCTGTTACTGTAAAATAAACCCTAAAGCGGCATAACAATTGTTACAAAAATTTCAAACTGAAAAAAGTTGCCATCAACAAAATTGGATTGATGGATTTTTATGACAAGACGGTCATAGCCCCCGTACAGAATGCACAGCTTGTCAGTCAGTTATGATGAAATTGCATTGGACCTGCAATTCAACAAAAAAAACGGTGGATCCTAATCTTTCCCTCTTTCTTTGTAACTAGATACTGATTTTTTCTGCAGCGATTTCATTTGGCAACACTGACTGCAGCAGTGCGCGCCTGACGCAGAACCTCTACGATCAACGTCCTGGGGGACTCTGATCGCAGTCCAGCGATGAAACTCAAGGAGTTTTTCTAATTCCCCAAATAGGAGTTCTAGATTTTGCCAGATCTTAAGACAATTCCGCCGATAGTTACAAAACAATACAAATAAAAACTTCATGGTAATCTCAATGTATGAGGTAACAGGTAACAGTTAATTATTTACGAAATTCTTAAGTATTACGGTTTGAAAACTCTTCAAATTGGTCTGAAAACTCTTGGAACCCTCTCTCATTTGCAAGATTGGGAGAAATTTCCCAAAGAGTGGCAGCCCTGTATCGCACGTCTGGCAAGGCACACAGCAGCAGTTAGAGCAGGTATCGGTCGCACCGCCCTCCGCCAGCGCTGGCTGCTTTGGGCAGCAGCTGCCTGCTAAACTGCCGCAGTTCGGTGTAAAAGCTCCAATGCATTCCGTGCTTCTCAAATACTGTCAGCCAGCCTGCCAGCTTCTCTCTGAATCGCGTTTGGTGTGCTAGCACCCTTACCAGAGCTTTTTCTAGGATTTTAAAATCGGTATATAATTTCGAAAAGAAGGTTGCTTCAGACTGATTTTTTTCTCTGTTGCTGTACAGTAGACCAAAGTAGTGATTTGTTCACTGTCGGTGTGCGTCAGGATCGCGATGCAAGTATGTAAAAAAAGTAAATTAGCAATTGGTATGGTAGTTATTCTCTGTTCATAGATATAAATCGTAGGATAACCAGGTGCATATGTTCAATACACCTGGAAAGGCCATGTGATTGCGTCCACTGGGCAATTGCCCGTCATGTCCCTTCTTTAACTAGAGCACTCTGAGAGTGCATACCTCCGCCAAGCAAGATAGCGGTAACGAAAAATTCAAATCGGCTCTGAAACCACATTTTTTTGTATCAACACCAAAATCTAATCACTTGTACCGTTTGATAGTATTGACAACGTGTAATTTTCTTGGAGAACCGCTCATTGCTTTTTGCATTATGCTGCTAACAAACAGCATAAGTCAAACACACAAACGGACCAACCGATCATCACTAAAATTTGATCAATTGTCTCCTTCTCATCATGATCAATGACATGGGGTACGGATGTAACTATGTGGTACCCTCGTCATTTGCTGACGATACACGAATACTAACTGCTGGGCAATCTGTGGAAGACGTGCTGTCTGTGCAGCGAGATTCGGAAAGTATCTGCCAATAGTCGGTAAAAAATAATATGACCTTTAATGAAACAAAATTCGAACTGCTAAGATACGGAAAAAATCAAACACTCGTTGAATCCACGCAATATACCACCAGCGATGGGCATGAAGTTGAGAGAAAGACAGTTTTGAGACCCCTCGGAGTGAGAATGCAAGACGATGCTACGTTCGAAGAACATTTTGCTAAAGTTATCGCTGTGGGAAAAAGATGGTGTGGATGGGTCTTACGAACTTTCTCGTCACGCGAAGTAGATGTAATACTCACACTATGGAAGGAATTAATTCTTCCGAGAATAGAATACTGTTCCCCACTTTGGATGCCGAGTACAAGAAAAAAGTTTGAACAACTTGAAGGTATCCAACGATCATTCACGGCCAAAATTCGAGGCATGCAGGAGTACGATTACCACAAACGACTCAGCTGTCTCCACTTGTATTCAATACAGCGCAGATTGGAACGATTTACAATCATATATGTTTGGAAAATTCTGGAACGTATCACTATGAATGTGAATGAGCGGATTATCGCCAGACACTCGGAAAAAACTGGAAGGACTTGTGATATACGCATCCCAGACAGAGATGGTGGAACAGCCGTGGCCACAAAATATTCTAATAGTAACATTGTTTAACCAAATGCCTCGTCATATTCGAAACGCCACTGATATCAAAATAATAGACTTAAAAATTTTGCTGCATTTATATTTAAGAAGAATACCAGATAGACCAGCGGTCAGCAGTTGCGTGCACTGTGGAGATAACTCGCTGCTGGCTCTCTCTTTGGTCGCTAACTGCAGTACCATAGAAGACACCCAGCAGAGTGACTCCACACACGTGGACGTGGAGTGACGTGAAGAACATCACCTGGACATCTTCCGCAGACCCTCAAGGTACTCAAGGTAAGTAGGCACATTACCAACAGTTGTTGAAAAATTCACAAGGATCCGTCCATAATTTTTGAGTTATTGCGCTAACAAACATCTTAACAAACTTAAGTCAAACACACAAACGGACCAACCGATCACCAAAATTTAATCAATTATGTCTTTTAATATTACTAATAATTTCTGAAAATTTCCCAAAGATTAATCCATAATTTTTTTAGTTATTACGCTAACAAACATAAAATCAAACACAGTCACACACATACGAACGAACAAACACATCATCACAAAAATGTGATCATTTACGCTCTGTAATAAACGCAAGAACTCATGCAATTTTATGAAAATCCGTCGATTACTTTTTAAGTTATGGCATTAACAAAAATAGGCAGACAAACAAACAAACGGATGGACAGATCTTCACTAAAAGTTAATTATCTGTTCCTCCTAACCATTCCCAACAACCCATGCAAGTTTCGTCAAAATCCGTCCATAACTTTTTGAGTTATCTTTGTGACAGACAGACAGACAGAATAACAGACAGAAATATCCGACGAAAACATAACCTCCTTGGCGGAGGTAATTAATTGAGACGTCTCTGTTTCTTGTATAATGAACCTTTCACACTTTGTGAATGCTTGCATATTACTTACTTGACTTCTTGGTCAACCTAGAAGCTTAAGTCATCAAAAAATTTAGGCTGCCCAAATCAGTCAGACCATTATTATAATTTCTAGGGAAATGAAATAATAATATACTTATACGCAAAGAATGAAAACAGGGTTGAGGACAATATGTTTCTTTTGTTTTTAAGTGAGTGAGAGCAGAAATATAACTCATCATATCTTTTATTTATTCGGCGAAAAAACTGCTTCATAACATTCCGGATTCTGCGAAAATGAGCACAAAGCTACTGATTGTAAACGTCTGCAAGACAGAAGTGTGCCGTGGCCATGACAAAACACGCGCGCACGGCACGCTATCGTCTGGATATAATTATATGGATTCATGATGGTTTCTCTATCAGAGAAGTGTTGATGAAAGAGCTTGGGGGTTTACGATTACAGAATACTAAAAATAAATTTATGTAGTCAGCTAGACCTTTGGCATTGGCAAGGACTGATTGGGAGCGAGTAGGCAGTTCTGAACTGCTCTGAGACTTTGGTGGACCCACTAGGTTTTCTGAAATTTAAGCAGATTCTGAACAAATTTTCATTACAGTATATTCAATGAAACGGAGTTATTATTTTCAGCTTAATTATTGTTGAAAGGGCATTGTCTTCATGAGCAAGACTTAAAGAAGAACATGCACTGTTCGCACAAATGCTGATAATCACGTCAAATATGCTAGTTTTCGTGACCAAGCTAACCGTTCTTATTTTTTTCTGGAATGCCAATCCCTTAAGATTTCCTAATAAGTCACGCACCATACCGTGCGCAAACTGGTTCATGACATGAGTCACTGAATGACACGTAGCACATTGGCCTGATAGGGCTCAGTTTGTGAGTGAGGAGCTATAGCGTGGGACGCCTGATTCTCTCGGTGGTTCGTGTTCTGTGTATCTCAAATTTGTCCTATCTGCAGGTAAGGGTAAAATTTATAAGCTGACAGTTGTATAAAAGAATCGTCATAATATCGTTTAGAGTTAGGTGTGAACAATAGTACTTATAAATGACACTAATGAGCTCATCGTACCTATAGAGAAGCAAAATTCACATGATACGTTTGCTGCAGTCACGTAATTATCGAACTGTAAAGTGTGTTGTAGTAAAGTAGGAACAAAATATCAACTTTACTTTGAAACGAAGAATTAAGTTGATTAGTTTATGTAGCTATGTAACGAAAAAAAATTCATCATGGTTGTTGCAAAGCTTAGCATCCCAGATCTGGATCCCGGGATTTGCTCTGTTGTGGTTTACAACAGGGACGCTAAATTTATATAGTTCTATAATTTAACATTTTAATACTGCAGTCTATATTGTGTACTGTGTAGTTTAATACTAGACATGAGAAGAAAATATAATTATGCGTAAACACTTACTGTACGCAATTCTTTGTTAAAGGTGCATTTAGTGCTTCCTGTAGAGTCAACTTTCAAGCCGAAGAAAGAGACACAACATATGGAGGTCTGTGCAAGGGTGATACTGATCACTTGGTGCTTCATTTTGGATGCATGCGGAGAGCGGGTGTTCCATACAAACATCTTTGGCCAAGTATTGCCGTCCACACTTGTGAGCAAGACTGGGATTGCCTGGAAAGCAAGTGAGTTTTTTTTTCTGATGTACTTAACACATTCATTGTTCTATGACCCATCGGTGGGTCAGGGTGTATTTTTCATATCTGCGGTATGACCCACCGATGGGTCAGGATAAAAGGATAAAATACATCCATATATTTCGTCAAAGAAATGACTGAAAAATGTATTTAATTCATATCACTAGTCATATGACCCACCGGTGTATAAACGGTTTTTTGGTTCTAAACTTTTCCTACGTCCGTAACTCACAAAGTTTTGAATGGATATTTATGAAACTTACAGGAGTTGTTAGTAATGTTTATAGAAATAAATGATTAAATTTTGGTATTGATCAGTTATTTCGTTTGTATGTTTGACAATGTTTGCTAGCATCATGAACGGATCTTTAGAAAAATTGCAGAAACTATTAATACTATCAACAGGCGCAAATGATTGGATTTTGGAGTTGGTACAAAGAAAATAATGGTTTCAGAGCCAATTTGAATTATTCGTTACTTTTGCCTTATTTGGAGGAGGTATGTGCTCTGAGAGTGCTCTAGTTATGATAGCAACTGGTAGTAAGCCCTCCAGTGTCGCGGGTGGTTGCTTCAACGCATGATGGAGAAAAAGGTGTTGCAATACTTGGTCTATCTTTCGGTTATAAATAATCGTGTGCAGATATTAACCCTATAAAAGGAGATCCCTAGCCAGGAGTTATAACGGTAGAGATGAGATGCAATTTACCGGAGCCTAATGATTTGCTAATAAATTCATTATTTATTGGTATTTCACATAAAAAATCAACAGGCAATCTCTTCAGACATTCATACATGAGTTGAGATATAATTGGAATCATCAATTGAATGGTAAATTATTATAAGACACCATAAAATTAACATTTCTAAGAGAACGGTAGAAAGCAAACAACCATATACATTTTGCACAATAATCGTGGCAGTTTGCTCACCAATACAGGCAGTGTGCATATGTTCGGGACCCGTGGGGCGCCTCTTGTATTACAGAGGCTGTACTGTCTACGTACGCAGAACAATCACTGTACTACGAGTGTACGCAACAATATTCACACAATGATACAGTATACAAGACTGCGACTGCACTGATGTAGCCTCATTTAGCTAAGGTGGTCATATTTATTATAAATAATGTGTATAAAGCTTCATTGTCCATCAGTAACTATAACCCTGGGATGAAGTTACATACAGATACACAGAATAAACAGAATTTGAAACGTACGGGGCTGCCGGCCGTACGAACGCAGGGTGCGGTCCACTATAGCACTAGTCTCCCTTTATAGGGACCATTTATTATAAAATCTATGGTATTTCCACTTATGTATGGTATTTTCACTCAAATTATTACACAAAACATAAAAAGTGCCATTTTATGAAAAGTCACAAGTTTCAAGCAACTCAACAGAAATTTGAAAGCAATAAAAATGCAAATTTCTACAGGGTGAGGTGCAATACCCCTTAGGTCTCCCTTTGTAGGATTAAGACGTTGTTTTTGATACTCAGTAAGTCTCTTTCTTAATTTCTTGCGTTTGCATTTCCGAGGAGGCGATGGGAGGAATATTTTCTGCGGATTTTGAATGCCTCACTGAAAATTTTGCAGTTTTGAGCATTTGACGCAATAGAAACTTGTCTTTATATTTTTAATTAGTGAAATTGCACCATAACATCGAGTTAACATATTTTTACAGTAGGCTATCTATTACATATATATATGTGTATTTTATATATCTAGGACACAAGTTGAATGCCAAAGTATTTATATCTCAGACGTACCGTATTTATACGATATTCGCTAATATGACTGATGGGTAGAACAAAGAGTGTTAATTTTTGGTCTTCGAGATTTGTCGCAGTATTGGCATCGATCCACACGACTGACCTACACACGAGAGGTCGGGTGCCGCTCAGGGCCAACGCCATGTTTGTAGGTGTGCAAGGCCTCATTTAAGGCCTGCAGTGCCAGAAAATAACACGAGAAAATAAATATTTAGGCATGTGCTCGTTAACGGACGACATTAGTACCTTTATTTCACCCTACATACTTAGCTTAAATTTGTTCATTCCTAAAATATAATTAAAATATAATGTTCCCCTTCCCCTGCGACGGTACTCACCCGAGTCCACCAGCTCCACCCCCCCCCCCCTTTGTCTTCATTTCCTCACGCTACTGTGGCACATGCGTGATGGGATACATTTCATCAGCTGGATTTACTGTGGAATATTCCTATATCATTATTGTCACGCGAAATGCCTACTGAGCTTTAGCGAACTCTCTGTTGTAGCCGTTTAAATTACTTATGTATATCCAATCACTCGTCAGGATCCCTCACTCACTACTTGGCAAAACTTCGATTTCTCGCCTCAATTCACGTACTTTTTCTTTGTAAGAATGATTAGTAACCCTATCTCGAAGCCTAATTTGGATTTCTATGGAAGTTATAGACTAATATACATGTACCTGAAAAAAAAAAAAAAACATACAGACCTACAATTTCGCAACAGTAATGTATATTTCACACTCATTTTTACCATTGCGTCTCTGAAAGTTGGAGGACGTTGATACATTCACCTTTCACATTGAAAACGATATATCACAATACGAGTATATTGCTCGAACTTTTCCTAAGTTCAAGTACTGTAATTGCTACTTTTATATGTGCGAAGAACATTACCCGTGAAGTTCTCGAAGATATAGTTGAAAATTATAGGAATCCAATCGAAATTCCCATTGTGTAATTTAATTATTAAAATTTGCACAAAGGAAAATTCAGAGTGTCAGCTGTGAAATACATGTATTGAATTCGTTACTTCCAGGTGACTGCCGTGAGGAGTGCTATGCTGACGACAGCTGCGCTACCGTCTCCATGGTGCCCCTGCCGAGTGGCAAGTTTGCTTGTCATCTCTCCAGCACCTACGTGGAGGAGGTAGACCTTGTGGTTGTTGGTGAAGGTCAACGGGGGTGGACTTCCCTGAAATGTGAGTTGAGCGTAGAAGATAGAGTTATCAAATACCGCTTGTATTTGACCTGGATAGAACACAAATATGAGGGTGAAGAATGTGATGTTATAATTATAGAAGTCGAGTTTTACTATATTGCGGCGCATGAAAAACTGGCTGCACACGAAGGTCTTTAGGCTCTATAGTCACACACGTTAATGGAACATTATCTATGAATGGATTTATTGCAAGTTTGATTGGGCGCTAAGCTTACGCCTGTGTTGGAAGCGCGCAGTTACATTGAACCGGCTGAAAACCGTATCTTACAAAGCATGATTGAGTTTCTTGAAATTTCTTAGGCAGTTTATTTAGTGCCAATACCTGAAGTTAAATGCAAAAGGCCGGTAGTGCGGCACATCCCTGCATTTCCAGAAAAGTCGATCCTCTGGAGCTTAATTTCAGAGTCTAATTATTCATACCCGTGGCAAAAATTTAGTAATAGGGCGATTGGTTGGGAACCAAAGTCATAGCAAATATAAAACAACTAATATAGTAGCGATAAAAATCATCTAGTGGGCATTCAGACTTGCTAGTTTCGACTTTTTTCGTTTTCAATGACTGCTTCAATAAGAAATAAAATGAAATATAATCACACCGTCAAATACCATTCATCAATATTGTTGAGCAATATATGTGAACAAATTTACACATTGCAAATTACTGACCATCGTTGAATATTAAGCATCAGAAGTTCCTTTATATGTGGTGTAGATTTCTCCACGTAAATTTTCAGCAATATTCATTAATGTAATTTGAAGGTATGATTTTATTTAATTTACTTTATTACAGATGCACTTATTGAAAATGACATAACTAAAAGCTAGCTAGTCTCAATGACCAATGGGTGATTTTTATTATTACTAAGCAAAGCTTCAATATAACTGTATTTCTACAGCTCGACCATGCGAGCCTCCGTTCAATGAAGTGGCCGGTATAGGATGCATTTACGTCTCCCCCGACTCTGTCCCAATGGACACTGCACAGACGGCCTGTCCTCCGGGGGCAGCCTTGGCCTCTCCAATCACGGACCCTGCCTTCCACCGTCTCTTCGAATATCTCCGAAGTAAGGTTTTCTGCTGCTTTGCTCAAACTCTGTCTTGGATGAAGCATTTGACTTCATCATGATCGTGAAGGTATATTTGTTAGACTTCGTCAGTATTCATGTTGCCATCAGAGATCTACTGGACTTTATGAAAAAGTTTAAGATACACTATTTCATTTTGACCATTCGTATTCAAATTTATCTCATCATATCTCTTATGACGTATAGGAAAGTATTTTTGCCGACAATCTGTCACGTGTGCTAAAAATGTATTGTATATTAACCAGCATGACATATACATTATAACAGCACCAAAAACGTTTACTGATAATATTGACGCGATGAATATCTTTAAATAATAATTGTTTACAAATTTTTAGGCTGTTTTCTGATTTTATCTTACATCAAGAGACTGAAATAATGCATAGTTAGAGTTTTGTAGACATAGCTGTATAGTATAGGCTTCATTGCAGTGATGCTTTACTTTGCTGGAGCTTTGAAGGAAGCATCAAAATTCACTCTGCACAGAGTGGTCTCAGAAAATGAATAAGCCATCGGCTTTGCAACAAATTTCCACGTTCATTCATATTCTGTTCTCTGTTATAAGCTGAAGATAATAGAGGAATTTATGTAGACAGTATAACAGTAGAGCGTCAGCATCAACAACAGACACACTTGCAATGCCTGACAAGTGTTTACGTACTCAAGGGAAAAACGTTGCTCTCATTGTAAGTGATAGGGACTGTAGCTCTATTCTCCCATATAATTCCGTTCATGTTACGCAATATAGAACGTGTATAGAATAGCACGGATATATGTCTCATTTTATTGGAATATTGTGTCTGGGCGTGGCTCCGATTTTTGTTGCGAGCACCGTGAAGGTGTAAAGACAAACCGCTATAGGTGTCGAAATGTTCTAATATCCGCGTTCTGGAAGATCCCCGCTAGTTTCCTCTCGTTTCTTAGAAGTCTTTGACTACAAAGCTAGTGCTAATATGAGTTTTGTCTTCATTCATTTTACTCTGCAAAAAAAAAAAAAAAAAACTTATCAGGTACTGGGGCCTGCGAGCTCGTTGCATTGAAGCCACTGACTCTTCAGGGCCACTGCAGCCACAAAGTTTCCCTATACTCTTTTTATCTCTCTTTGTTAGCACAACAAACATCTATAAAAGAAATCTTAGCATGTTCAGTTAGGTCATGCGGGAGTCGCATTACGATGCTCGTTTCCGTTGCTGATTGTGGCAAGAAGCTCTTAACCGCGCATTGTCCCGTTCTCATTTGTCGACCATTCTTCCAAAGTTATTGTTATTTATTTCAAGCCGAAGATTCGTCAACCAAATTGAAAACTTGACGTATTGAGCAGGATTGCAAGGTCGACTGTTGAACTTTAGTATTCACTTCTGGTGATAAGAAGATAAATAAGGCTATTGATACAAAATTAAATGATTGACTACAAATATCTATTGCAGTATTAATTTTGCCTCAGAAGAGGGGACTGGCAAAGTGGTTAAGTGCGTACAGTAGATACCATGCTCTAAAAATGCGACTAGGTAACTTATATTAACGCCCAGTGTTGTGATTGGTTTTTATAGCAGTTTTCTGTACATCAATAAGAAAAAGTTAGTGGATACAGCTAGAGAGGCTCTTGCCGAAAATATAAATACTTCCTATGAACTTTCAGCGTTTCTCAAGATCACAAGATTGAAGGTGACGTGCAAGGACCTTGGGAAACCCCCCAAAATCTATTCATTGATTCCTTGAGTTTTAGGGTCATTCTAATCTAGCTTTTAAATATTGGCAGAACAATTTGGTTATCGTCCATAATCAGCTTTCATGAGACCTAACTAATAGCCAGCTAGAGGTTTATTGAAAAAGTTATGTGGACAGCACACTCACTTTATCGTCAAAATTTTGTTTTTCTAGACTAGAGCATGTATGTGTAAATTACACAACTTCTTCAAAAGGGCATAGTTAAGTTTTATCTGCTACATCAACTATAGTTCGTTTTAGATATGAGTGTATTAATACCATAGTTACGATCTAGTTAAGAAAAACTTGTTTTCAGCAATGTTCTTCTTATGAAAAAGTGAATGCTCTGCATTAATCATGTTTACCGTTATGTGTTGTGCTCTGCATTAATCATGTTTACCGTTATGTGTTGTGCTCAGCATTAATCATGTTTACCGTTATGTGTTGTGCTCTGCATTAATCATGTTTACCGTTATGCGTTGTGCTCTGCATTAATCATGTTTACCGTTATGTGTTGTGCTCTGCATTAATCATGTTTACCGTTATGTGTTGTGCTCTGCATTAATCATGTTTACCGTTATGTGTTTCAGCGACACCTGAGGTACAGGAACTGAGTTGGTCAATCGTCACGGTGGGGTTGACTCTCGCGAATGGAGCCTGGATCTGGAGGGATGGTCACACCATGCCTGCAACCCCTGGATCTTCTCTGTGGTTAGGAACAAACCCCAACCATGCTCCTACGACCTGCGCTGGCATGTTCTACCACGCGTATTATGGTTTTAGGCCGGGTATGGCGGACGATCCTTGTGACAACTCCTGGCGATACGTTTGCTCCATACCCTAAGCAACTGTACACAGAAAGGTAATAAAAACCGAGAAGAGTCGAAGGAAAAGCGACATCAGTGTGCCGGAAATTGCACCGCAAATCAAAAGCTGAGATTCAGTCACAATGTTTGTCTTCTCTTTTTTGTGGGGGGGATGGGTGGCAATTACGTCATTCTTCTACCGCAATCACGGTTCTTATCGGCGTTGCCTAATTGGTTCACTCTGCCATTGGACTTAATGCGGCCCGTCTGTACATTTCACTCACATACTCTGTTCCACTTCATAGCATTATTAATTTTAAGTTAGTGTTAGGCTTGCTCAGAGTTTTTAAATTGATGCGGAACCACCACGTACGAGTAAACCTAGCGAATGCAAGGTAAGCAAATGAAAGTTAGTAATATAATGATATTCTCATGTCCAGCTCAGTATCGCTTCGTGTATTTGTTAGGCAGTGCATTCAGCAAACTCTGGAAGAATGTTTGACAGCAGAATAACACGTGTTCCTGCTGCGACTGTAGCGTATACTTGATACGAGCGTTATAGAAGGTTATCCGTGTGCAGTATTTCTCCGATAAAAATTCATTTTCGGCACTGGGCTTCAACCCTTCACCGCCAGGCTTTGCCATTTTGTTTACTGAGGATAGCAAATGGATATAAAAAAAAAACTGGAAATAGAGTATATTGTTTGAGGAACGGAACTCCGGAGGTGAGAATTTTTCATATAAATTGGGAGTGGAACTCTTAAAAATCTACAGATATATAACTCTTTAGAGCCGCCATAGTTCATTGCCTAGGACTAACCTTCAATAACCGTGGTCTCAAAATTACTATAATGTTTACGTAATGTTCTGGCTAATAAAACTGACAAGTTATTGTTATTTTTGTATTCATGAAAACATTTCCTTTACTTTTACAGCACATTTGGTTGGATGTTCAAGACATAAAATTTAAATCTATGTGGTAAAATAAGTGAGTACGCATATGTGCTAACAATAAGTTTACTGCTGCTCTATTTGCATCAGATCACCGTAATTGAAATAAAATGAAAATTACCCTCTACAGCTTTCGAAAATACCTGTTTTCTTTTATTGAGGAGCAGCATTTAGTCAAAATTTGTTTGGCAGACTGGGGGTCTCTCATTGCAAATATTAGGAGCTTCTGACTGTCGGATGATATTGTTATAATTATGCCCGATGGGATGTAGAAAAGACGATTTGGAAACTTTTGATATTTCGGTTGGAAATATTCCCCTTAGATGCCAAAGCCAACCGGCAGCACAAACTATACATATATTTTTAGTCGAGACAGTTTTATATGATCACCTTTTCTATCAGTACCATAAAAATATGATAGCAAAGATACAAAATCAATCTTTGAACCACAGAGCATTATAGGAAGGAAATTAGCATAACTAGTTCTGTACTCAAACATAAAATTATATTTCCTCAATACTAATACTGCCTTGATTAAGTTTTTCTCGCACTATAACGAGATAAAGATCGGGTTACAGAGGCTATGAATTTGTTGCACATTTTCTTCCACTTGGAATGTTTCTTTTACTCTAGTCTAGGTGCATTTAAGCATTGCCGGTCTTAAAAAGAGTTGTTTTTTTTTCTTTTCACTTTAGCTGCATTAGCGATTTTTTGTCTAGTGTGGTTACTTTTATCCATGCACCCTCGCGGCATTCTAACATATTTTTATATCATTTGGAGATAACTACTGTGTATCCATTTTTTGCTGCACTGTAGCAGATTTTCTATCATATTCATATGCATATAACCTTATATTCTAGCAACATTCTTTTGAAGTGCTTAAAATATATACGTCCTACCAGATAAAGCACCAATATTGGCTGAGTCAGAAACCGTTCCACATCCCTATGAAGAGTCTTTCTGTAAACCTTTTTTTTTAAACCACCCAGTGATCAAATAAGCAAGATTTCATCTTCATCCGGGATCATTTGTTTCAAGTCTAAGTCATGCTCACAGCAAAATTTTCCTATCATGAAATTAATTCATGACTTACGCTAGAATTACATTGCACTATGATGTTGAAAAATGAAACCTTCAAATGTGTAAGATTACGAACGAGTAAACAACCAGTGCCCAGTTTTCGGCTGTATCATGCTACCGCGCAGATCAGCCAAAGTAGACGTCTCTATCAGGTGTGATCAAGTAAACAGAACTTTTCTATAGAAATGAGCTCTCACTGACGACACAACGAATGTATGCTCACTGTTGGTATCACTTTAAGGAAACTAGAATGTACAGCTGTATTGTGTTCATGTCTACATTAGAAGTTGTAATTACCTCTACCAAAGAGGTTATATTTAGCCTGAATTTGTCTTTTTGGCACTTTGTTCGTTTGTGTGTTTGTCACCAAGATAACTCAAAAATATATGGAAAGCTTTTTATAATATTTACAGGGGTTGTACGGAATGAGAGGATGAACAGATAATTATGTTTTTTTAGTGATGACGTCCTTCAACTGACTGTTTCTCTGCCATTGTTTGGTGGTAGCATCACTCAAAAAGTAACTGAAGGATTTACATGAAGTTCGCAGAATTGTTGGGAATGTTTTGAAAAGTAACTGACCAAATTTTTGTGAGGGTCTGTCACTTTGTTTGTGGGCTTCTCTCTTTGTTTTTATGTTTGTCAATACATGAATAAAATAGTATGGACTGATCTTCGTGAAATTTGCCGGAATCGTTTGAAGTGGTATAAGGCACAAATGACAAAATTTTGGTATATTTTGGTGTATTTCACTATATATTTGTCCTATAGGCTTTGTCAGAACATACCTCAAAATGTTGGAGACAGATTTTCAAGAACATTACAGGAGCTGTTATCAATGTTAAGAAGAACACAGGGTCAAATTTCTCTGATGATGAAAAATCCTAGTTTCCGGATCGACTTAACTTTTTCTGAAACTTTGTCTTGATTGGTGGAGGTATGCGCTTTCAGAGTGCATTAATTTTGTAGCTGAAGCAGGGGCCAAGACCGAAAATATTATTCTTATGTGTATTTTATGTCCAACAGTGTGTTATAGAAAATCGTATGCTCACATATGGGCTAATAAAATTCAACCTCAGCATGTTGTCCAATTCATACAAACCTGCGCACAGCTCAGTGCGGGCGAAAAGTAAAAGTTGCTAGAAGTGGTGCATCAGCTGCAAATGCTCTGTCCGACTGAGCGAAGAAGTTGCCTGAAGATCAAACTCAGTAGGATGAGTCTCCATTGAACAATTCTAAGCAACTTTCAGTCCAGTAATCAAGGTTATCTATTTATTACTAGGATATGCCATACCTGCGTTTTTTAACTTTCAATAGTCGCGATTCCATCAGCAATGTCGAACGTGAAATAAATTTATGTCACGGTCACAACGATGTTAGCCAGCAGATAACGTACAAATCAAAGTTTTGTGTTTATAAGCTATACAAAATCGTACGAAACAATCAGCCGCTGAGTACTAGGCACGATGAAAAACAAATAGCGCAAGACAAGCATGCAATGAAACGTAATAAATTAATATTTATTTCTTCTTTTCTGTGCAACTTGTAATAATTGTGCTAGGAAACATTGCAACTGCGAGCACTTTTTGCCGCTACGTACGATTGTGCATTTAGCAGGTCGTGATAAGACTTTCGTAGAGTACAGTACTGACAGAAAAACGTTGCTCATATTCAGAACCAGTGTTGCGTTTCCCAGGTTGCTTACATGTTTTAATTTTGCTACGGTGTTCAATTTTAGTTGTTCAGCTTATTTTTGAGTGACAGGATGAGCTTGCAGTTCGTTTTTTTTTTTTAGAATGTGACTGTTTCTTCTTCTGTTCCTCGCGGGGTCTTGTTCTTATTGTATTATGTAGCCTAAGTTAATGTACAGTACGTCTATTCTGTTTCGTCGATACAGACGAAATTGAAATATTTGTGTTGTTTCTATTCCCAATGAATTTTACTTTAGATTTATTGAGCTCTTTTTACGGCATTGGTTTGATAATTTGTATCAGTTGCGAACTGTTTTCAAAGCCTATGATGATGCAGCTTTGGAATTGGCGCCAAATAGCCAACTTCTGTTCCAGGGCTGCAGCTCCGGACAGCCCCAAGCTTAACCAAAAACTGAGCAGCCTGGTGCTGTGGTGTCATAGTTGTCCATCAGTGATGCTATATTTACCGTATTACATATGTCATTCCTGTCCAGTGTTGTCCATCAGTGATGATATATTTAAGGTATTACATATGTCATTCCTGTCCAGTGAGTAGGCCTAGGATCTTCTGAAGCTACAAGTCACAAGATTCTGAAATCCATTGTGTTACACTCTGTTGCTTGGAAGTTTTATGTATCCGTAGCTTGTTGTGTGTTTCTTTTGTTTTTATTAAACAGAATTGGTATTGCCATATATACTTTTTCAATTCCCACTAATCTTACTTTTCACTCTGTAGCTACTGGTGATTTTCCTAGATAGCGTTGCCAAATCTGAATAAAAATGAAAACAGCTAATTTTCTTTTTACATCAAATAAATAGTTCTGATAATTTGGCAAACGTTCGTTGTGTTAGTTCTATACGACAAAGCAGCATAAATGCCATGTTGGCAATGTTATACTGCACGAATGCCTCTGTATATAATGTCACTAGCGACGGTTACGAGCAGGTCTGTGAATGGTAAGTGCATTAGATATTCTTTACTTACGTATGTTTTACTTTACTTACATATGTTTAAGAGTTCCAAATGTAAGTGATATTCTATGTTTTTGTTTAACTCTCAAAGTCTTTCACATAGAAAGTTTATGTTAAACTAGTGTGTGACCTGAAAGGTACGCATAATAAAACTCTGTTTTTTTTTGCTGCAGTAATGTTTTCAGAACATAACTAGAGAGAGCACTCTAAGAGCGCATACCTCTCCCGAGCAAGGCAACGCAACGGAAAATTCAAATTGATTCTGAAACCATGATTTTCTTCGCATCAACTACAAAATCTGATTATTCTTGCCTTTCTATAGTATCAACAATTCTTGTAATTTTCACAAAGATCCGTTAATTACTTTTTGAGTTATGCTGCTAACAAACATTGCAAACCAAAGTCAAACACAAACGGACCAACCGATCATCACCAAAATTTGACAATTAATGTATTTAAACATAAGTAACAACTCCAGGAAATTTGATCAAAATCCGTCCTTAACTTTTTGAGTTATTGTGCTAACATGCATTAAATCAAACATACCGACAAACAAACGAACCAACAGATCATCCCCAAAATTCTTCATTTATTCTTCGTATTATAGCAAACAACTCATATAAATTTCATGAAAATCCGTTCATTACTTTTTGAGTTATAGCGTTAAGAAAAAAAAGGCAGACAGACAAACAAATGAACAGATGAACGGATTTCTGCTAAAAGTTAATCATCTGTTACTGTTAACATGTCTAACAATCCATATAAGTTTTGTGAAGATCCTTTCATAACTTTTTGACTAATCTTGTTCACATACAAAGAGACAAGCACACAGACAAAGAGACAAACACGACAAAAACATAACCTCGTCGGCGAAGGTAAATATGAATGTCTACGCTGTAGAAGAATAAATAAAGCGGCATTGACTGGCACGGTGAGGGCAAGTTGAACTAAGTAAAATAGTCTTAACTTGTTTGAAACTCAGAGAGCGGAGCGTTTGTTTCGCTTCTTTGAATGATCCTGAAGGAGTTATTTGTAATTAGATTACGTTTTGTGGATCAGGATAAAAATTCTGGAGTTTCAAGACTAATCAATTATTCAAGTTTAATATTCAATGTACCATGCTCAAAATGGCTCTAAATAATTCATCTGTTAACTATCATACAAACTTTGTTTACCTCCCCTGCCAATATCGATAATAATACAAGTATTCTCTTCGCTTTGTGAATGAAGTGATTTATACAAGGCTTTTTAGTAATGTAGTTTTGCGATATAGAGGACACGTAACGCTTAGAAGTAGGCTACCCATCAAAAGGCCACCTGTGAGTGACCGAGCATTATGACAGAACGTCAATGTCTGAGAAGCACTGAATAGGGCGACGGATAATCAGCTTGATCTGATCGCCGCTTGCAGTAACTAACATGGCGAATATGTTACTATTGCTTTGTGCTTACAGAATTATTATACGCCATTGTGATTTTCATTCATGCCTTCTCTAATAGTTCCATGTTCAACGACATACAACAAGAAAAAGAAAGTTAGGGCATGCGAAAATACCATAACCTGCGTAAGATAGCGTTAGAATATAAAATTTGTCAAGGTGATCCAGGAAGCAAAGACTGTAACGGAAGGAATCAATAGACCATCAATTAAAGTTAGAGGAGATCGCGTGACGTCATATCGACGGATCTAATAATTTTAGGGTGAGAGCTCAGGCCTTATAGGTACAAATTTACAGATATAAGTAGTATTATAAGCTTGAAGAGAGTGCAACCATGAGAAAAATTGCTGCAGGCATCAACGGCAACCTTTTTGTTTTATGTGCCGTTCATGCTTAGAATTGGCCTCTGATGATCCGAAGGCCTCTACCAGGAAGCAGAGAGTTGCATTTCTCAAAACCTATCTTCCATCTTAAACAAGATGGTCATTATTTTAGCATTCATGTCCTGCCATTCTTCAACTGTTATTCAGAGAGTGACAAGCAGATTCTTTACTCTCATGCTTGATATAACAAGTAGGTACCTGAGGCTGCTGGCACTTTTAGGGTTCCTGCTGAGACCCCAGCGCTTCGTACTAATTACCAGAAACCTCCGAAAAAAAGAAAATCTAAAGATAGCAAAACCCTTTGTTGAACTAAAAATTTCAAGTAAATTAATTGCTACCAGTACAGCGCTACCAGAATTTTCTCAGAAAATACCAGCACAAGTCAACCAGTTGGGCTCTTGTCTTCGCTAGATTTTAGTAATTATTACTGCATTTCATTTACATAGGACATGAAGATTATCTGAATCATAGTAGTAACTAATTAACATAACTCGAGACTTTTGTTGATCTGTCATAAAATTCCTAGTGCATAAATCTAAATCTAAGTATTCTGCAAATATTTGACCTTCAATATTCAATTTTGTGGTTCAATTATTATTTGTTCTTTTCATAGATTCATATTTGTACGTGCTTGGAGTCTGAAAATGGTAACTTTTTGTCGATATCATGTAAGCTGTTCATACGCTCTTCAGAAGCGTTTATCGATGTGACGTCATAGAGCTTGCGGCCGCCAAGATGATAACTTCACTTTCCTATGCTGGCTTGTCGTGACTCCTTCCGTTAGAGGCTTTCTGCTTTTGAGGTGGCCAGACCAGTGCTAATGTCCCAAGTTCAGGACAAATCAAGGATACTGAGATTTGTTTCATTCGGTTTCGCAGTGTCAATCGATAGCGACTCGAACGTATGTACCCTGTCATTTCCAAATCAGTGTTAGGTACAATTAAAGCTACCTCAGTACTGCATTGAATACTTGCAAGATGGGCTCAATTCTCTTTGTATGCAGTTCATTATGTGAGAACTAGGGTACCAGTGCTGTGAAAAAATGACAGCAAGGGATTTCAGACCACCCCTTCTTCATTCAATATACATTTGTATCTAATATGCTTCTGAAGGAGACGCTACAACAGCGGTCTAAAACTTTAGTAGGAGATAAGTGCTCTATCTTTCTCTTTCAATTTATGTAAGAAGCACAGTCGTCTCCCACCATGGATTACACGCGGAAAAATCTTATATTAGAAAGCAGCAAGCCTCAGTGAATTTAAATGAATTACCCGCTGCGTATCCATGATACTAAACCAGCCTACAGTACATAGAAGCTTTGGAGTTGAAGTGAAGTAGCCGAGGCCGTCAAGATAATTAGCTCCGTCAAAAGGAACACGGTAAGAGGGGGAAAAAAATAATATCTACTATCGGAGAAAAATTATCGCCTCGACCGAATTTCTTTGATTACCATCTGAATTTGTACTTAGTAAACTGGGAACTAATAAATTGCTTGATGTATGGAGAAAATTATAAAATAAGACTGCATGGCCACGCTAAGAGAAGCGGTAATATATATATAAAAATATATTTTCGATTGCAGGAAGTGTTTCAAGCAAGAAGTACATTGAGGGAAAGGTCAAGGAGCCAACTGTCGCCATTTTCTGCAACCTGGTCACCGATCCCCATGAAAACGCAACCTAATTACAACATCTGCAACCTGCCTTTTTTCGCCTGAAAATTTCTTTAACTGCTTCTAATCGAAATCTACATTCCTGCCATCTCAAAAAAATAATATATAAATTTATAAAAAAATAAACACCCGACGGTGTTTATTATATTGGTGTTGATTCGCATGCAAATGAGCAAGTTTTCTGACCAATAATTCCCTTTATGCGAGAAATATTTGCTCTTAGGCGTCTTGTGAATCTCGTAGGCTAACATGAACCGAGTGCGACCGAGTTGTAGCCTTGTGTTCTCCCTCACATAGCTTCCGCCACTACAGCCACGAAGGCGCCACATACACTTTACCTAGCCTTAAATGAGTATTCACCAGAGTACATCACTGTTCTTTTCTTGTTTAATTACAGCATTTTTAACATGCATTGTTGCGGTATACCATGTATTGGCATTATTAGCTCTGCTTAAGTAAAGTGTTAAAAAGTGGTAAATTTAACATATAGGAGATGAGGCTGTAAACAACGGGCCTTGTAACGGAGCCCCTTTCTCGAATGTAACTCTTACAGTATATGATGTGAAACAGGTATATAGAATTTTCTAGATGCACCGTTGAAATAGACCTGCACCGTTGAAACCAAAGTTGTATGAATTGGGCACAAAGCTTCGAGAGATTTAGAAAATTACTTACGCATTGAAGTACGCTTTGATCACTCCTCTTATAAAATTTTCCCTGCATTTCTTCTGTCATTCAATATGAATCACTGATGGCAAGCATCGTTAATTACGAGGTGACTCAGTGCAGCTTTAGTGCACAGAGTACCTTCTGCACCTGAGGAGTGTCAGTCTTGCACGTACAGTCGTTCCTTGCAGTGGTTCACGTTTGGTGTCGCATGACCGCAGGTGAGGAAATCTTATAAAAGCATTCTAGTTGAGTAGGGGCATAAGTAGTCTTAAAAGCTCATTCAGAAAATGAATTATCTGCTTGTTAAGCAAGGAAATATTTGCTAAATATGTTGATTTAGCTACGGTTGCACGTCCAGGCAGCTGTGAAGAAAAAGTATTTGGGTGGATTCAGTTAGGTGGGAGGGAGAGCGTTATAGGCATAGGTAAGAATTAGGACAAAAAACTCGCTGTTGCTCTTAGATAAGCTTGAAGTTAGGTAGACCATAATTGACAAGTGAATTGAAATAACAAACAACATCAAAATAGCAAGCTGGTTGAAACTAAACTAGTGCGTCTATTGTAGTTAGGCGAAATAAAAGTTTCGGAGATAGACGAGAGTAAACTAATCGTGGTTACGGCAACTTTTTTTGGCTTACAAGTTTACACTGTGCTCTGTTAGAACTTACGATGTAAGACTACAATCCATAACCGAGTGATTCGTCGCCATTTTGCCCCAATAGAGCTGGGCGACACTCTTTGCCATTTTTTTAATTTTTAGCTTTGCAACTCTACAGGCCAGTTGCGCTGACCATTGAATATACATTTTACGGTCAGCGGCCATGCGGCCAGTGCAGGTTCTACAGAATGTAGTTGCAGATTTTTTTTTCTTTTTCATTCAATATTGCCGTAGGGTTGCATATACCCATCACTGTTTTTAATAATTGTTATGTCCTTATAAGTTTATTGGGTGCAGGTAGCGATTCAGAACTTCCAACCAATGGAAGCCCGAAGAGCCCCCTTCGGAAAACGGCTTACAAGGCATGAGTTCCAAAGCACTGGAAAATTCTGCGCCTAGCTCTCTACTGTACGTAAAGGCTCGATTCACGTAATGAATGTAATACTTTTCTGTACAGCATCTCCGAAGTGTCTTCACAAGTGAGTAATTCAAGATGAAGGAGCTTCAGTACAAGAAACTCGCCACGAGGTTCCTACTAATCTGTTGGAGCTGCATTTCGGTCTCGTTTGGAGAGCGAGTGTTCCACAAGAACTTCTTCGGGAAAATCTTGCCGTCCGAACTCGTGAACAACACTGCGACTGCGGTGAAAGCAAGTAAGTTTCGTAGTTTGTAATAGGACAGCGTGCCAGGTGATATCACACCTGCAGAATTGCACTAGTTACGAATTACTCTATCTGTTGAATAAAGTTGTTAACTTCCCTAGCTCGTGATAGAATAGCCTACTAGGTGAAATAATCACACTGGTGGAGCTGCCAAAGTTTTAATGATGTTGCGAAGTTCTATGCGGGCCTTATTACACAGGCAGGCAAAATCGTCGAGCTAGCAGCACACAGACCTCAAGGAAAACGCCGCCAAACGTCTAGGTGCAACTATTACACGAGCCAACCATGTTCGCAGGAATGTCAAGATTATCTGAGAAATCAAAGTAACTTTCTGTTGATTTCAGTGTGATTACAGAGTGAAGAAAATATGCACGTCATTGCTAAAGCTACCATATAAAACTTATTTAATGAGAGGTAAAAGGGCTTACTGCCAATGACTAAGGTTTCGGGCACACAATATTCGTTAAGTAGGTAGCAAAGTTCCCTCATTGGACAAATTGGAGACAGTAGCCAATGTTTACGGAACAGAGGGCAAAATGTGTTGTCCTCAAGCAAACGCTCCTGTTTTTCAAACAATGTCCGACCGTGGAACAGGGCTTGCATTATATTGCTATTTTGGTGTTTCTTGAAAGAACATATTCCGAAAATTCTTCGAGGATATTGTATATCCTAAGAAAAAAATAATTGTGATCTCGTACATGTTAGCGAATTTTATCATACATTGTAAATCAGTCACAAGGTGATATAACAGTTTACATCTCCTTCTGTTTCCTATGCTAGGAAGAAGAACTAAGTGAAGATTATAGCGGCATATTGGACAAAAAGCCACGTTGTAAAAGTAGTCTGGTATGAACAAATCCGTAAAGAACCACTATGGTACTAGCTGCGTGTGCATCTACTGCCTGCGGTTTGCTTATTTGCACTATATTATAGCTAGTCTTCCGGGGCGCCTGCCTTTCGTGTCTAATTTTCTTCCTTCAGATTTCATAATCCTGCTGATCTTACTTTCATCTGTTCTTCCTCTTCTTTCCCGATTTACTCTTCCCATGCACGTAGATCCTGTGTAGGAACACGTTCGGGTATGGGTTCCAAGTTTCTATCGAGATGCTATATGTTCCTTCCTGCTTCATCTGTTAGTGCGCTATACTTGTGGAAACGGAGGTCTGAACTACTAAATAATAGGATAAGCGCTCTGCTTGGAACAGTGTACATCATTCGTAAAGTGCTCTGAGCCTTAGGTAGCGAAATGCGACCCGGCGCCAGAGCGTAGAGCCCAACATCGCTCAACCAATCCAAACTTTGGGTTGTGAAATCCCCTCGATAATAATTATAATAATCAATACGCCGGCTGGCAATAGCCATAGATACTTTTCTTACTCAATAGGCTGTTCCTGTGATGTTTTGGGTTTGTATGAAGTAACATTCGCGAAAAGTTTTTCTGATAAATCGTTGTTATTGTTGAAGCCTGAAAAAGACCGCTGAAAAGGACCCTAAACACTACTTTGAACTTAAAATGGCATGTATACATGCCCACTGTGCTACCCTCCCATTCGTGCTCCTAATACTGAATTTTCTACTGCTCTTCCTCCTCTTTTTCGCTTTCGTTTCTCATGCTTGGGTTGCTGGTGCTGCTGAATGTACGAAGCGTTCCTTCTCGCTTCCGCTTTGGATTGCACTGCGACCCACATAAAAAATAACAATGGCGAATGTGCTCCAGAAGTGGGACGCTTGATCTTAGATACTAGTGGACCCGTGCGTGAAGAATTCACGCAATAACCTATACGTTTGCCTAATGCCTCTAGGCCGGTGCGGAATCTCCCCTTCTCTTATTTACTTCTTAATTTTCTTCTTTTCTTCATTGATCCTTTGTCGTGCTGTCATCCTTAGGTCTTCTATATAGACAGGCAGAAGTAACATCTTGAGTAAAACACTTCAACTAATTTAAACAAAATAGCAGCCTATTTACAATGTGTTCGCTCGGTAGCAAAGATACCGTTGATACCGTCTTTTCACCTCAAATATCTTTTTCATTTGAGGTGCTCAAATTTTCACCTATGAAGAGAAAACTCCTTCGTCAGAGAAAAAAAAAACAGTAAGCTAGAAGAAATAATTGTCTACTGCCGGTGAAAACTTATGTTTCGTCGGTTTTGTTGACAATTGCATCAAAGTGGGAAGAATAGCTCATGCAACGAAATCATCTGTAGAAGAAACTACGAATCAAGAAGCATGAGAGTGCTAACGGAAGCTTCAGATATCTTCAGTGCTACTTCGGCAATGCAAGAAGTGCATTCAGACATAAGGTCGCCCTCTAGTTTGCCGTAGATTCGATGCATGGAGAAGCTAATACTCGTACAAATCAGACTAAGCCTGCGATGTCTTCATTGTTGGAATTTCAACTTTCCCTGCTTAAGATACGTTTGCCATCTTCTGAAACCCGGCCTATTTTCTACCTATCACTTTCAATGGAGCTTGAGAGGAGCACCAGAGCCTTCAACCTGGGCTAATTTCCGCCTAGCTATTTCGTTAAGAGCGTGACACCAAACATATAAATATATATATTTATAAACACACGACGGTCATTCTTATTATTAGATTAGATTTATGTACGTATATTAACATTACTAACAATTCCTTTAAATCTTATTTAGATCTATTCATAACTTTTTGAGTTATTTTGCTAAAGAGCATAAAACCAAATACAGAGACAAACAAACGAATAAACAGATCGTCATGAAAATTTGTTCATTTACTCTTCGTAATACTTCGTAATAACTTTTTGAATTATGGCATTAAGAAAAACGAAGTTGACAAACAAACAGATGAACGGATTATAACCAAAAATTAATCATCTGTTTCTCCTAACTTACCAAACAATCCCTGTAAATTACGTTGCAGTCTGTTCATAATTTTTTGGGTTATCTTGGTGACAGGTAAGCATAGAAACAGACCGACAAACACACAGAGAGACAAACACAGAGACAAGCGGATAAACTCACTCGACGAAGCCATAACCTCTTTGGCTGAGGTATGAATATTGTAGACTAGGTTGCATATGGCCGGCAAAAATGATAGCAAGAAATGCGTGTGGCCTTATCCTCTTTAGCGTCTCAACAATATGGCTAAGAAGAAAAAAATTCAGGAAGCGGCTTAAAGTTAATAATAGTTGTGTTCGAGCTACAGATTGATCTGTACATCGATCCCGCTAAAGTAACGAAAAGTGAAGAAAACCGATAAAAACGAAAGAACTTCACGTGCAAGCATCATCTCCAGTAAAGCCATATTGTCCATGGAAGGAAGACTATATGCGATAATTCTAAAGAAAAACAGAATCCGAATCAGGGGGTACTGCCAACAAATTCATTCTGCTAATGCACAATATGTGAAGAAGCGTCAGCAACAGGCGGCTTACAGGGGAGAAGCTTTTCATATCCAATGCTCAAATGGAATACATCAGTGAAAATCGAAGTACGTAACTGCATTTTAAGCGAGCCGTGGTTCAGAAGATGAAATACCTTGGGGTAAGTCAAGGAATTTATTTTTTTTTTAATAGTACAACCTGCAGTTAGATATAAAGGCGATAAACATCAGTGGCACCTTTTCAGTATTCAGGCTTGTGGTCCTGATTCTACTATGATGATTCTACTATGACGAGGAATCACACCACCCAATGAAGTTAAGAAGAATCAGTGCTGCTAATTTCACTTCGCAGTGTACTGTCATTTATGTTTCGAACAACTCCAACAGCTGTAGAAACTCATAGAAAAATTTGAAAGGAAGTACAATGAAAGTGTGATTAACATAATACATTACCTCGTTTCACAAACGTGTTAGTAAGTATATTCTGCGTTGTCGTTTCAGTGTTATGCATTATACTGTAAGCTACTTCTTCTTCTTCATGTTTTCACGGTTCGTATGCATGACATAAATCTAAAGAGTTCTGTGCAGAACAGCCCTTTCGTTCTGCAGAATTACCACACAGGCTCCAGCTACTTTTTATAACTCCACTACAGTTGCCTGGGCCAGTATGATATGAAAGCAGAAAATAATCACTTCAGTCAAATTCCCCTTTCCTTCACGCTTCTTATTGCTCTCTTCTCAGGAATGTCTTTGTCTTTTCCTTCATTATTTCTTATTCAATTTAATCATTATGAACTCAGAAAAAAAATTCACTGTGGAAAGGCGAGTACAGTCTAGATGGTAACTATGCTGCCACTTATAGGTACTTCAGATGCCTTCAGAGATTTTATATGTTCAAAATTTGGCAAAGAACCGGCTCCCTTGCCGTTCAGTACATAAATTGTTCTCCTATCTAATCCTTCATATCAGGAGAGAAAGACCAAGCAAGCAACCAATCGACAGATTCTATATTACTACATTGTGCCGTTAAATAAGATATCTGAAAATATGCAGACCAAGAAGCCCATTCCTTGAGAGGTGGCGGAGTCTAGGCTTCGGTCATATCCGAGCCACAGTCATCACACTGCTGTCGATATGATTTGCTGAAAAGAGTGGATACATAATGCAGTAAGAGTCAGGGGCAATTAGCGTTGTGCTTAGAAGTAGCAAAATATGCTATCTCCACAGAGCAGCAGCAGCATCCCTGAGTTGAGGCTTATCGATTGCTGGAGCGT
>LQNS02278181.1:408081-419789 GCA_001587735.2 Parhyale hawaiensis
TTCAGACATAAGGTCGCCCTATACTTTGCCGTAGATTCGATGTATGGAGAAGCTAATACTCGTACAAATCAGACTAAGCCTGCGATGTCTTCATTGTTGGAATTTCATCTGTCCCTGCTTTAAGATACGTTTGCCATTTTCTGCAACCCGGCCTATTTTCTGCCTATCACTTTCAATGGATCTTGAGAGGAGCACCAGAGCCTCCAACCTGGGCTAATTTCCGCCTATCTATTTGGTTAAGAGCGTGACACCAAACATATAAATATATATATATATTTATAACCACACGACGGTCATTCTTAGTATTAGATACGCGGCCTGGCAATAGCATATAGATACTCTTCTTTCTCAATAGGCTGTTCCTTTAACGTTTTCGCAAAAAGTTATTCTGATACATCGTTGCTATGGTTGAAGCTTGAAAAAGACCATAAAAACTACTTTGATCTTAAAATATCCTGTATACATGCCCGCTATGCTTCCCTCCCATTTGTGCTCCTACTGCTGAATTTTCTACTGGTCTTCCTCTTCTTTCTTGGTTTCTTTTCTCATGCCTGAGTTGCTAGTGCTGCTGAATGTACGAGCGTACCTTCTCGCTCCCACTTTGAACTACACTGCGACCCACATAAGAAAATAACGATGGTGAATGTGCTCCAGAAGTGACCCGCTTGATCTTAGATATGAAATTTTATAGAGTAGATTGCTAAGGTTTGGTAACGTTAATGAACAATGAGTTGAAAACATTATAGCGGGGTTTGAGCGGAATAGACTTTTTTAGTGATTTTCTTTGTTGATATGTTGCAAAGCTCAAAGTTGAAAGGCGGATTATTTGATTTATATTATCTCTTTACTTGCAGATCAATCAAAAAGAATAGTTGCAACTGTCTTCAAACAAATTCATGAGATATCGTTTCAGTGAAATCATTGCCGTAATTTACCAACGTCAGTGAAGGTCAAGTTTAAAACTTTGCTGCTACTGCTCGGGGCAGGGTAGGTTGCTTGCCAAAACGCTCTGGCGTTTATACGCCTACGTGGCATCGTATCATGATACACCATATGCGCCTACATGGTATCGCACGTATCCAGTTTTCCTCGGTTACAGATTGGTTTCTATTGCGGTAAAGTAAGGAATTATTTTCCCTTTGCCCTTTGTATACTGTACTGGTCAATCACAACGTTACAGCGGATAGTTTAATGCATATAACGAATGGATTTTTTTTTTAATGAGACCAAAATTTAAAAACTGGAGCGCAACTTATAGGATATCGATGCCACTAAAAGTAGAAGGTAAAGTCAACTGGAAACCCATACGCACTGGCTTGCTTTACAAATATAGACCATGTGTCCAAAGAGGAGTAAGTACAGCTGCAGTCGCCAGCTGATCGAGAACTATGGCGTCATAGCGGAAGGTGCAACGACCCGCACCCCTTTACCCTCCCAGTTTCCCATTTCTGGGCAAGGTAAGGGCCCCTAAGCTGCCGTTGATTCTGCACAATGAAATAAAATCTTTAGCGTTTTCATACTGGCTTTAGTCGTCTGCTGTGCTCTGTTTCTTGGAAAAGTTCTGCTACATAAGAAGCTATAGTTGATCACGTTTCTTGTTGTTCACAACAGTGACTCTACTTGAGGGCCCAATCAAACTGTCAAATAGAGCAGGACAGAAACGAAATTCTTTAATAAGCTGTTTTCTCGATATAATATTAGGGATTTCAAACAAATATTTGGCTAATCGGGGAAATACAAGGATTGTGTTTATCGACATGAAGCACATATTCGTAAATACAGCTCAATGGCCGGTGGATGACAGTCACTGAATTATTGGGGGAGGGAGGGGAGGGGAGGGGGGCGAATGACCCAAAATTGATCAAGATTAATATTCCTTTACAGATGGTCGCTGCTGCTGTGAGAGTGTGTTTCTTGTTGATTGAAGCATTTCTTACGTCACGACGAACACTTCGTTTTCTTTTTGAAGTTAGTAATAACTAGAAATGATTTGTTAAAGTTTAATGAATCAGCCGTGTAGATCGGTTGGGCAGAGTAAGCGGTCAAACATAGTGCACTAGTATAGCGTAGAACATGTTCACTAGCCATTGTTTATTGATTGTTAGTGACAGAGTAAACTAATGACAACAGCTACGAAGTGAACTGGCGCCCAGCTTTTGGCTCCTTTCTTGGAATGGACCTCTTGGTTTGTCTGTTGCCCAGCAAATATGCTATTTGAGATTTATTAGAACACCTAATTTGCATGCTGCTACTTTAGCATTAGGAAAGGCCGTGGTGTCGACCACAGAAAAATTAACACTAAACAGAGTCCTAGCTGCTCTGATTTGCACCTACATACAAACTGCCCTGCAACACATCGAGACCTCCCACAACAATAGACCTAAGAGTTCTGATCTCCGAGCAGATTTTCCTCGGATACAATCAGGGTAGAGACTCACACCGTACGCAAGGACATCCAACGCTACCAGTAAAGCTACAGCGGGAAGAGATTATGGTATACAGCAATCGTGCAACAGCTTGCTGTATATGCATATAAGTACAAGATATTTTTTTTTTTATGCTTGACTTGAGTCTTGTACACAAAAGCCGTAAATTTTTTTCTTTTGGCTAGAAGGTTGACCCCCGTACAATGGCTATAGGTTAATTTGATCAGAAATGGGTACTGGAGTCAGCGTCTACGGAAATGCATTTCAATTTGAAAGAATGCCGCAGTATGCCTCGCTGCCGAAGGGAGATTTTGAAACGTGGAGCTCTCATGCATGTTGCAATAACTCGACCGTGCTCCAGATTGTGCTCTAGACCAGATCGAAAACGACATGGGTAGTCAATGACCCAGAAAAAAATGGGGCTCTAAAAAATATTTGCTCGCTGTTTGTAAGACTTCAGCTTCAAGTCTAGTCTTTTTAATGCTGCACGGCAGTAATTAAAGGAATACGTTAGGCAAAGAGCCATTAGGCTGTTACATATATTGCTGGCTTCTTACATGGGGATATTATTCAATGTAGTGCATTGCAACACGAGAGCCTTGGCTCGTCTCAGCAAATTAATTTGAAATTTTAAATGCAAGTTTTTCTGTCGTTTCCAAATTATCGTAGGGAAATTCTAAATTGTTGTCAAAACTTAGGAAGTCTATTGGCGAAAATAATCCATGAAATTGGCATGCTGGAGGAAACACACGCACACCATCGCTAGAAAAACCATTTGCATATGTAGTTGGTAATAAAAGGATCTTTATACGTAGCACACACGAATTTAACTGTTTTGGATGGTTTCTTATCTTGATTATATGTAAAGAGAAGAAGATGTCGACAATGACAAAACAGAAAAACCCTACACATGCATATTGCGCTGCATAAGTGTCACGCTAAGCAAGTTTAATGAGCAGATTGCCTCACAGGTCATCAGCTTCGTTGGTGACCAGTTTCATCTTCAACGATCGCGCGTATCATAGTTTCTTACGTCGTCATTGTCATTTGCCACGAGTGTTATGTTTTACAAGTTTTGTTCGTTGCTTATTTCATTATACCTCTGTGATGAATACACTGCTCGAAAGTTATAAACAGAGAATAAAGCTATCTCTTTGATTGCTACGGTGTGGAGATAAAATTACTGCTCAGCGTTAGAGACGAGGCCGCAGCACAAAGACAGAGATAAAACTTATTCTTTGATTTCTGTTCAGTAAAAGCAGAAGAGACTAGTATCTGCGATATGATACTGCATTAGTAGCCAACCGGCTTCGAAATGTGAACTCGGTGGCTATAATTGGAGTTTACAGTTTAATTTTGGGCACGCGTAAATGCTATAATCATAATGCAAACTTATATCTAATCACAGCGCGTGGAGCGCTAGACTGTGGAAGATAATTTGCTAATGAACATCATTGATTTGATATTAATATTATGAATCTATTTTGGCTTTGCTACCCGTTCATTATTGCTTTCTCACTATAATTATGTTTGGAATGAAACTGCAGTGCGAGATAAAAAAAAAAAATAAACAGTAAAAAGATTTTCACGTATCTGCCAATAAATGTACATCCATGTATATAACATATTGAGTGGAGCTCTAGCTGGTTTCTGATGTTGCAAAAAGAACGAAGGAAAGGAAGATGTGGCATATGGCAAAGTAGTGTCACTGCTTTAAGCGATAATTAATATTAATTGAAATAATTTAACAATTTCTACATAAAGCTATTCTATAATCCTTTACTCCAAATAGAATTTTAGAAACAAGAGCATATTAATGTAACTTGGCTAGAGCGGTCTCGCATTGGAATTCGATGAGAGTGTGAGTGCTTGCCCCTTTTTTGTGAATTAATTTACCTCTATCGTAGCAAGAATATCATATGAAATTTAGCGCATATACAATCTCATAAAGAAAAGATTTAACTCACACGTAGTCCAAGTAATATAGGAGTCCGTCGTTAAGCCGAATTTTCCACTGCAGGGAACCTCAGTTCATTTGACGTTAATAGGTTTAATACAGATGATGCATCTAATCCGTCTATGTCCAATATTCAAATGATAAAATTACGAGGGTAGTCAAATTTGCATAAAAAATGTGTCCACTTGAACAAAATAGGATATCAGGTAGAACCAATATCTTAGGGGCTGGACCTCACCAGACGAGTCCTCAACTGATGTGAACTTATATAATTGGACAAGCCCAGTAGCTCTAGGGTCAAGCTGAAATGCCATGAATTTTTATTTTACATCTAAACTATGTTTCAGTTTCTGATGAGCTAACTGCTACGGTCCCACGGCTGGGTAGTGGAGTAGGTTCTGCGGTCCTCTTTTGTAGCTTTGGCTAAGACTTAACTTCTGTCTCGCTACAGTTGTGCTGTATCATGGAAATATAGAGAAGAAGCGACGTTACGTATATACTAGAGGGCCCAGAATTCAAAAATGACGGCAAAAATTTTGTGATCGAGCTTTTTATTGTTCCGGTTCCCAGTATAGGTTTTACTGTAGTACAGGTCTCATCCCTGCAAGCCTAATCTTCTATTAATGAAACGCAAGCTGTACAACCATGAGTTTTGCGATAGCAAAATATCCCCCCTGCAAGATAAGGAGTGAATATCAGCTTGGAATTGATCAAGCGTTAAGCTGCACTAAGAAAAATATAGTACAGTCAAAAGAATTCATTGGAAAAGCCCAGGGCTCACCGTATTGTGGATACCAACTGATTGTTGAACCTCCAGCGTCGAAATTTGACTAGGATGTAAATTCAATATAAAAAGGCGTCTGCTCAGCGTGACGATTTAACTACTACGATATCATTCAGTAATGAAAGCGGGGATCCAGAGCCTTTGGATCCAGAGGCTGGGGATCCAGAGCCCAGGATCCAGAGGCCAGAGATCCAGAGCTATATTAGTCACTGGTACCCCAACCGCTGAAATTGTATAGTATCTCAAATTGTAAATGAATTTTCTCCTATTAAACTCTTAACTGCGTGACGGAGATACGACCAACATTGGAGCAAGCAAGAGAGCAAGGGAGCAAGAGAACATGTAAGCAAGTGACCAACAACTGTGTTTTGTATCATATAGTGGATACTACATCTATGAGACAGCAAAATATATTGGACAGTCGTTGAGGACTTTACAGATATCCAGCTGTATCATTACACAACAGCACTCAGCGGAACTCTGGAGCTATGAAGATGTTGCGCTGACATATGGCGAAAATAATCCTTGAAATTGGCACCCTGGAGGAAACACGCGCACACACCTACGCACACAAGAAAATGACATGTGTACTTCTTGCAAACGATCCCAGCTTACACGATCAAAGGTGCTGTTTTCGCGTTACGAACGATGGCGACATAACGAACATTAGTGGTTACCACCCGCGAACGAAGTAAGAAAGGTGATAATGATTTCGTTGAAGATTCAAGTATCAGTACTATATAATAATTAACGTCGGTTTCTATTTATTTATAGATTTCCTGTCACGCTCTATGGGAATAAGATAGGAGAAAATTCAGATTTCAAAATGTAAAAAAAGTGGCGTACCTTGCAGTCTTTTTCTTCGGCAAAAAAAAAGTTGGGTACCGTGTTATCTTTTTTTTCAATATTAGATAGAGGAAAAATAGAACTAATAAGATAGGAGAAAATTCAGATTTCAAAAGGCGAAAAAAAAAGTTGGGTACCATGGAATCTTTTTCTTCAGTATTAGAAACTGGAAAAATGAGGAAGCCCAAAGGACGGCGGGGGTTTTGGTGAAGTGTTAATTTTTTGCCGGCATTTATAATGACGGCACGGGCCACTAGTCTACAATATAATAAAGACCGATGTGTATTTATCTATTTGTTTACTTATTTCCTTACTTGTTTATTTATCTATTTATTTATATACACATTATCTGTCACGCTTTAGCAAAACAGGCGGAAATTAGCCGAGGTTGGAGACTGTCCATGGTCATCCTTTCCAGTTCCATTGAAAACTGATTGGTAGAAAATAGGCCAGGTTGCATATGATGGCAAACGCATCTAAATCCTGCAGCGACAGTTGGAACTAAAATAATGAAGATATCTATTGATTCTCTAAGCGCTGCCCAGCAAGGCGCTGTTTTGAAGTCTAATCCGTACGAGTGCTACTTCTGAATACATTGAATTTATGGCACTATGTAGAATGACCATACATATATTTGGATGCACTTCCCTTACATTGCCGAAGTTGAAATCAAAGCACTGAAGAGATCTGAAGCTTCCACAAGCACTCTCATGGATCTCGATTCGCTGTTTCTTCCCACAGATGACTTCGTTGCATCAGCTATTCTTGCAACTTTGATGCAATTGTCGACGAAACAGCTTTCAATAACCAAAAAACTATCAGACAAATATGCTTTCCTTGGGTATCTATGATACCGAAGTAAATAATTTTTTTCAGTATTGCGGAACTGCCTGCAAGAGCAGTTAATTTTTTTTATATCAGAGAAAGAAAATAAGAGTGTCGATGCTCAGTAATTATGAAGCTGTGAACACTCTTCTGCACGACCTTCAAAGTTCGCGATTGTATGAAGGAAAGCATTTTTAATGAAACAGGATCAATGCAAATTCTTCGATGTCTTTCATGATAACCGCGGGTCTTCTAGTATTTGTATATTTGTGTGTCTGTGCACCCAAAAGGTGGTAGAAAGAGGTGAGCAATGTTAATAATTTTTATGCAGGGAGTCTCGAGGGTTGTTCTTGATGTGACTCATGCCAAAAAAACTTAAGATTAGCTGGTTATCATAAATGACGGCGATGAAATTTGCTCCATCCGCGGGTGATGATCTTACGCCACTAGGCGTTCTAATTTCTATCTAGAACTGTGACTATTAAGCTTATAGAAAAATGGATAATATTGCTTCAGTATTAAGCAGAGTCCATCGAATCATAGTGATGGTTATCTGTCTATGATACCCAAAGGTTTTATTGCATCATATTAAAGTTTTTATTTGAAGTTATTTACCACATGACGGTTACTATATATTTATTGCCCATAGAGATGCAAATATTGAGCGTTGAACAGACTATCTTAATTTGCTGTATTAACAAGTCAAACGAGCTGCCAGTAGAGTACCTTGCTCATGTCATATTTTCATGAATTAGAATTACACATTTTAACTGAATTGAAATTCCATTCACAGGAAAAATAAAAAGCGACAATAAATTATATGTACTTCGCTGTTATTGCCCGCAATTCATCTTAATATCCAATACACTTAACTTGCCCCCCAAAATTTTTTTTTTCTGCAGCTCGGTAAAATAATTTTACAAATCGCTAATTTTCATAGTAAACCAGGTCTGGTGGATACAATATATTCCTAAAAGACTTTTTTCAAGCATTCTTGGAGTGCCTGTTTTCTATTAATACCAGTTTCCTTGTGGACTTGGTTTACTCTAGGCTGTAAATTATGTACATACTATATTATCAAGACTTCTATGGTGGTTCATTCGAATCAATATTGATTGTAGATCGCATTTACAACTTTTACGTATTGCCGTGACATTCATGGTACGAAGTAGAATATTGTATTTCAATTTCATATACTTTGTGCAGGGAAAGAGTAATAATAAAACGGCAGTGTTGAAGTTCTTTTAATAACATAGCTTAGATAGGCGGCAGTAGACAAACCTTCAGGCCCATTCTCAGAAAGACATCGGCACATACGCCCCGGCGCTCTATGAGCTATTGCCAATATTTTAGTGGGATGTAAAAGATTGGGAAAAGAGAAGAAAAAACAAAGAAAAAGAGGAGAGAGAAGAGTCTCAGCAAAAAAGACGATCATGAATGCACGCAATCACAATCAATAGCCGCCGATATGCGGAGTTAAAGATGTCAGACAGAAATGTGAAGGGAAGTACGGCAGCTATTCGTAAACTGTCACGTGCACTTAAATATTGGACGGCAATGTCCTAATCGAACATGTCTTAAGTGCTCAGCTTCGCTTATTTTAGGACTTATCCGATTAAGATATCACCGTCGAAGTGCACGAGATTTAACATTTTGGATCTATTTAAACGTATCCAAATCGAACCTAAGCTTTAATGTTACTGGCAAAACCTGTTCTACGTTCCTAACATTTAAAAGCTAACCATCATCGACACCGAACCTTACGGATTTTTTATTCACAAGCTGCAACAATGTCGTTCCCTTCGATGGGTAAGAAGTATGAAACTGGCTCAGCTAACTCTTTAGAGGTTATTTGTGATATATCGATCGCGACCCTGATGGCGCTATATAAACAGAACACAACGCTGGTCCCCGCGATTGAGTGACTCATATGTTTTTATCATTTTACCAATCCATGGTATGAGTATATGGTCCAGAGCAATATACTTCAGTTAATCTTAAAGTAAATTTTCTGTTCTGTTATCTTATAGCTATTATAGCAAACGAATTAATATTTTTTTGTTTTTTTAATCATTGTTTTAGGAGGTTAAAGTTGAAAAAATCTTCATGTTGTTTTTATATTAATTTACCGAAAAGAGAAAAGTTTGCTTCCGTGCTACCATTGTTGTCTACACTAGTGTAAAGTCATGCGTATTAGCTGAAAAAAGTCACACTAACTGAGGAGCAAAGTTGAGTTATTGGCGTAAGCCGGTTCTGCTTAAGGCCTTAAACTCAAGTCAAAGTGACGAAAAGAACGGTCTGACTTCACTTTCCTCATGATTTAATCTAAGCACATTAAGTTTATGTCTCAATCTAGTATGTCTTTAGATGACTTCGGGATTCGTGAGCCAGTGAGTTCTACTGAAAGTTCAAGGTAAAACAGCACTTGATTGTCTACATACATATTTGAAAAAAATGCCTCTTTATTTCCTCAAACGTACCTATAGGCCTTATAAAGGGTGGGCCATAAGTAAGGTACCTTTTTATAAAATATTATGACATTAAAATTAAAAATGGTGGTAAAGTGATTTTTTTTGCAAATGAAATAGGAGATTTTACGTTTTATAACAGAATAATGCAACATATTTAAATATCGAAAACAATATCCTTTAAATGACCTCCATTATTGGCCAAGCAATCGCCAGCTCCTGCTACGATGCTGTTCAATACTTTCTCTCATGTCGCTATTGAAATGTTGTTGATCTCCTGGCTGATGTTTCTTTTCAGCTGCTGCAATGTTCCAGGCATATCAATGTAGACTCTTGCCTGTAAGTATCCTAGAGAAAAAAAATCAGGAACGCTCAAGTCTGGAGATCGGGGTGACCGCAATATCTCGCTAAAATAAAAAATCAATCTGTTTGGGAAAATTATCTACAACATTTGAATTGTTGCTCCTGCTGTACACACTGTTGCTCAATCTTGTTGGAAAACGTATTTTCTGTGAGGCTATCTTCTATTTTAAGTAGCTAATATTTTGTGAATTATCTGTCTATAGCGGTCTCCATTAACGCACATTGCATCATCGTTAGCATTTAATTACGGAAACCATGGAGGTGAAAATTCGACTCATCGGTCACGATTAGATTCTTCACCAACTCTTCATTTTCTGTCAGCTGCAGAAACCTATTGGCAAAATCTGGTTGCTCTTGGTATTCCATTGGTTGGATATTTTGGCGACATATTCTGGCCATCCCGATCTCTAGATTCAAGTGCTCCTGATATCTTTCTCTGGAGATAATCGAAGGCATAAGTCAACATTCATATGCCTGAAACCTTGCAGCAGCAGAAAAAAAAAAAACATCAGCCAGGAGATCAACAACATTTCAACAGCGGCTTTAGAGAAAGTAAAGAACAGCACCGTTGCAAGAGCTCGTGATTACCAGGCCAATAATGGAGGTCAGTTAAACGATATAGTCTTCCATGCTTAAATGTGTTGATTATTCTAATATAAACTTTAAAATCTCCTCTCTCATTTACAAAAAATCGCTTAACCATCATTAGTTTTAATGTTATAATTTTCTTAAAAGGTCCCGTTCTTATGGCCCAATCTTTAGTAGTAAGGTACATGAACCTAAATGCCACTTTAAGGTGACTGTCGTGAGGAGTGCTATGCTCACGACAGCTGCGCTACCGTCTCCATGGTGCCCCTGCCGAGTGGAAAGTTTGCTTGTCATCTCTCCAGCACCTTCGTGGAGGAGGCAGACCTTGTGGACGTTGGTGAAGGTCAACGGGGGTGGACGTCCTTGAAAAGTGAGTATCATGAAGTTTCTGAATAGTTATTTACTTTGGCATCTCACCTAGCCAGACCTACTAAACTTGGAAAACAATTTCTTCGTCAGTGAGCAACACAAATAAACGTGAACATAGGAACTAATGATAGCCCGTATGACGTAGAGAACTACAGTAAAGCACTATGATGCCTCTTCCAAGCAACGCCATGTTGCCGAAATGAAATTTTTTTATCGTTAGAAAACTTCGATAATTTGCATATCTTTATATCCTTAACAGTTCTTTTAGTTTCCTTAATGATTTGACCAAACGTTTTCAGTCATTGATAAACATGAGACAAGTACAAAGCCAAGCATACAAACGGATCAGTAAACATTGCCAAACTTTGATCATTTGTGCCGTTTAACGTTTCTAACAATTCTTATAGCCTAAAAAATGTACAGAGACAAGCGGGCAAACGATGAGAAGGAGCATCAAAAATTCCTCATTTGCTATTTCTAGCATTCGTAGCGTATCTTGCTAACTTGATGAAGATCTGTTTATAACTTTTTAATTATAGTGGCAAAGAAAATAAAATAGGTAGACGAATAAAGAACCAGAAAGACAGATCTTCCCCAAAAGTTAATAATCTGTTCTTCCAAACGTACCTAGCATTCAATGTAAATTTCACGAAGATTCATTTATAACTTTCTGAGTTATTTTGGTGACTGACAGATGCCGGCAAAAATCTAACATCTTTGGCGACAGTAATTAAGGCACATGAAACTGGCGACTGACAAAACTCGTGATACGCCAAAACTACTTGTGATGCAAGGCACTGGCTGCAAATGATGGTAGCATGCTATGAAAGCTTAAATTTTTTATAGCTCGTCCTGATTATTTACGAATCGTTGAAAAAAATGATGTCAGTTTATTTTTACAGCTCGTCCGTGTGAACCTCCATTCGAAGAAGTGCAAGGGGTTGGATGCATCTTCGTCTTACCTGATGCTGTACCGATTGAATCAGAACTGTTGGTTTGCCCACCGGGGTCAGCCTTGGCCTCTCCCATCACGGATCCTGCCTTCTACCGCCTCAGCGACTACCTCCTCTTTGGTGAGGTTT
>LQNS02278181.1:425845-438607 GCA_001587735.2 Parhyale hawaiensis
GATCGATCGCGCAAATCCACCAAACGCGCACAACATATATACCTCGAACCTTGCTTGTCTGCACATAGGAGCATTACTTTTAGCTTCTTTTCAAGTGGCAATGCTCTGCTACTTACACTTTTATTAAATCTGAAAAGTTTTGTATATCAGGTGTAAATAAAGACATAGATCTTGACGACGTTCCTTCATCGCTCTGCACTGTAGCCTGGACCTACTTACTCGGCATTGAAATTAACCTCACAGCCGAGTGCTGTGAAGAACTCCCGCACGTTTTTAAATATATCACATTTGTTAAATTTACCATAGTTGACGATGGAAGAAAAACGTGTCCTAAACGTAAATTCATTTATTTCTAACTTTTTTGTATTGATGTTAAAGTGTTGCTTCACTATGTTGTCTTCATTTAAATGTTGATATAATTATGGCTGATGTAGGCATTTGAATACAGTGGCTCCTGATTGCTCTCATTACAACTGAAGTGTTACTAATCAATACTTAAGGAATCGAGGGCAAAATAACCTTCGTTGGAAGTCACTTGATCAAAATAATTTGCACTGCAATCAATGGCTGTGTCATAGGGCGACAGCCGTACTTCTTCAATCTTCATCATTGTTATTGCAGCCTCGGCTTTACTGATCTACTGCTAGAACAATGATTACCTAAAAATCCATGCTATCAGGGGTCGCAGTTGTCACATGAGCTTCTCGCTTTTAACACTCCTGCTCTGTCAAACTGTGAAAGACTGCAGCCGTACACTTCTTGTGGCCAAGCGAGCATTTATCTGCTGTACGAACAAGTGCAATGTTAATTTTCTACTTGAGTTGAATAAATCAGCTGTTTATGAACGCTTTCTGGACCATTAACTTTAGTCCCGTTCTAAACAGTGGTATTTCCACCAAACTTAAGTGTTAATCCCTACACGAACTATTTATTCTATTTTTTTTTTAGATCTTTACAAATTGGTAGGAATAACTTACATACACTAGGAATTGCTGTGGCGTGTTGCAATCAGACGCCGGTGTTACCCTCACAGTGCTACACGCATAGCAGTGAATGCGACGTGCGATCTCAGCGCCCCCAACAAAGTGTTGCGGAATTTTCGGCCAGCTTGAACATATACATTTCTAGCGGAGAGTTATTTTGGCTGTATTTTAGGATAAAAAGTTAAGAAAACTACCCACTAGTGCTCCACATATTGGAATTTAAGCAATATAGCAGCCATACATATTGTAATATCAATTATTGAGCATCATAGTCAATGTTTGTAAACAAAAGCGGTGTTACCCAGCTCATAACCCTACAATTTAGGAGGGTTGTTGTCGGTGTCACCCGACCTGTGTCGCATTGGAGGCTGGTGTAGCACAGGTGACACCGAAGGTCTGATTGCAACACGCCCCTGGAAGAACGTAAACTTACTCGGGGTTAGGGGTTAATTCTGGCTTTAAAGAGTTGTGGTGTGTGACCCATACTGCATCGACTCCATACAAATATCTAGCAGGTAGTTCATGAGGTAAAATGCAGCAGGTCGTCCATGAATACTCTTCACTACACTATTCATTAATATCTTACAGCTAGGAAATGCGAGCCTCCATTCAGGATAGTTGAAGGCGTAGGATGCCTGTACGTCTCCCAAGAAACACTCTCGATTGAAAGCGCACAGACGGCCTGCCCTCCGGGGTCTGCCTTGGCCTCTCCCTTCGCGGACCCTGCTTTCTGGCGCCTCAGAGACTACGCTTTCAGTAAGACTTTGAATTTTCATTGATACGAACTTTTTTATTTATTCGTTTGCAGCTTGCTGAGTAAACTTAAGCATAGGATTATTTCAATTTCTGTTCTTTACTGCAATCGTGGACGTTCATTAGTTATTCGTGATTAGCCAACGGCAAATTGCAAAATGTTACCGTAGCTAAGGCCGGCTGCACACTAACAACTTTCGTTGCCGCTAGCAGCCTAGACGCAACTTAGCTTATCCGACTGCGCAGCTGTGGCCGTGACTTCAGCATGACGTCTATGAACATCGTGTTGTAAAATAATATATTTTAATCTTAAAACACCAATCGTTGTGAACACCAACCGCTCATAATTAAGAGCGATCGTTGAAAGTTCAATATTGCCACTCGCTAGGGTGTAGAAATTGCAGTAGCGACTGAAATATTTGAAAAATTTTTGAAGCAGCTAAATTTTGTGTAAGCTGAAGCCGTGCCGTACACGGATAAGTTGAGTTGCCTCTAAGCCCCTAGCGGCAACGAAAGTTGTTAGTGTGCAGCCGGTCTAAGAAATTATGCAAAACTGGAAAAAACTCTCGAAGTTGTACCTGTAATTCCAGATGGTCAGAGTTCCTGGTCGGCGGAGTACGGATTTTTTTTTTCGTTATAATAACCCAATGACTGTGCACTAGAATTTACATAGCGTACCTGAATTTGATTGCTCAACTTTACAGCTAGATCCTTTGTTCAGGGCATTCAGATTCAGGACTGCATGTGCCGAGTGTGCTAAGTCCCTTCCAAACAGCAGCTCGGTGGCTTGCTGACCAAAATCCTAGGAAAAATTGTTTGAAAAAGACATTTGCCATTGAGAGCACCAGTGGTCGCTCGTGGTGGTGGTGGCGGGAGGGGGACAGCAAGATGAAGGTGCCACTTTACATGCAATAACTTTTTTATAAAAAGGGAAGCGAAAAAAATGTATAAGCTGTTATAAATAATGTCCAGTGAAGTATCAAGAGATGCAGTTCCACGAGCCACTGTTTTTTTTAATTGGATTTTTTTATATTTGTTTTTATGCTCCGAGATTTACTTTATATCAGGAAACTTGTACATGCTCAGGAATTTCAGTTCTGCTGCCTGGAATTTTTCTGGACTGCTGACGTCACTCCTAGCGATATGCTGTGGCAGCAATACTGTAGGTACCATCACTGCGAGAGGAATTAGCACACCACAGAACGCGTATGACATTCACTTCACTTCGCCATTTTGGCTTTTCTTGAAAAAATTGAAAGTAGTGCCAAAACAGTCTCGATGTTCCACTTTCAGAACCATATTAGTGGCATGGTTATCCAGGGTACGAACATTCACACCAAAGTACAAAAATTGCAATTCATGAAGTAAGAGAAGCGGTAGCAAATATATATCTTATGTAAATATATTCAGTTGCCTTTACTGACACCTTTTGTTTCAGCGATACCTGTGATCGCGGCTGAGTACGAGACGCTGAATGCGGTGTACGTGACTCTAGGACTCGGGAAAGTGGACGGAACCTGGACCTGGAGGGACGGACACACCATCCCCTCTCAAACTGGTTCCTCTGTGTGGAACAACAACGATCCCAATGATCCAGACCCTGCCTGTGCCACCATCACATTTACAAGAGTTTGGGGAAAAAGCGGTACAGTAGTGGACGTGTCTTGCACGGCCGTGTCGTGCCGGTACGCCTGCACCATACCGTAAAATGAATAAAGTAGAGTGCCGGTAGTGCAGAAGGGAATTGAAAGCTTTATGTTGTTGAACGGCCCTCGGTGGGATACTGTGCGGTAGTGAAGCAACTTCTTACATAGAACTTAAAACGAATCTGCCTATATTTAGAAGTGACAAAGGTGAATTGAAACCGGTTTTATGTACAGGTTAAAGGACAGGTTCTAATTCACTTGCACCACCTGTAAATATAAAGGATTTTTTTAAAATTCTGCTTGAGAGATTGTCTCCTTACTAGATTATATCCCACCGAGGGCTCTTCAAAAATCCTGTTGCAATTTTTTCTCTGACACATTATTGGTAGCCTAATGCAATTCATCCCTGGCTCTGGGCCGTGCGATGTTGATCCCCACACTACTTGTGCTGTTGGTCTTACTCCGAGTGCATATCAAATTCTAGTGTACTTAGGCAGTGAAGTGGAGTGATTTCGGACTAACTTTGAACAAACGTATAACTTGGGATATATACCAGCTTTGTTCATTTAAACCTTATGTTCTATTCTACATTGTCGTAGTCGGGCACATTATATTCAATTTCTCAAACTAAGTAAGTTTGGCGCGCAGTAGAATCTAAAAATGTACCGTGGCACGATACAAACAAATAAAAGTTACGGCGAGATCACTTCGCCTCGTCTTGTAAATACGAGAAGTAGGATTAGCGGGGAATTCTAAGGCTGCGGCGAAACAAATAACATCGATTAAAGCTGTCGCTTGCATTCGCATCTGGAACTACCTGCCTTGTTGCGGTCAAAATTTGTTTTATTGCCATCTTAAAAAATTTTTTTTTTATTCTATGTTTTTGGGGTGTAGATTAAGAATTTGAAATCGGTTTGTGGCGGTCGGCATCGGAAATCCGATTTTTTCCCGATTTTTTCTGATTTCTTATAGAAAAGGACAATGGGAGAATCGTGGGGAATCGGGGGTTGTAGAGGGGGGAGAGGATGCCCAGAAAGAGCTATTCGTCGAAAAAAATCGGCCAAAAACTCCCAAAAATCGGCGAAATCAGAAAAAAATCAGAAAATCGGATTTGTTTTACTTAAAATGGTGTAAATCGCATTGGGAAGGACACCAAACCCCTTTAAATTTCAAAAATCGGCCCAAAACTCTCAAAAATCGGCGAAATCGAAAAAAATATCAATTTTTATTTTTACTTAAGATGGTCTGAATCGCATTGGGAAGGCCACCAAACGTCTTTACAACTCAAAAATCGGCCAAAAAACCTAACCTAACCTAACCTAACCTAGCCTAGCCTAACCTAACCTGACCTAACCTGACCTAACCTAACCTAATTCTTGGAGCGATTTTTGAGTTTTAAAGGGGTTTGGTGGCCTTCCCAATGCGATTTAGACCATTTTAAGACAAAAGAAAATTTCCGATTTTTTTCCGATTTCGCCGATTTTTGGGAGTTTTTGGCCGATTTTTGAGTTTTAAAGGTGTTTTGTGGCCTTCCCAATGCGATTTAGACCTTTTAAGTCAAAAGAAAAATTTCCGATTTTTCCGTTTTTTCCGATTTCGCCGATTTTTTTCACGATTGACTCCTCCGGGGGCTCCCCCCCCACCCTAAAACCCCCGATTCCCCACGGGTCCCCCATTGTCGTTTTCTATAAGAAATGGGAAAAAAATCGGATTTCCGATGCCGACCGCCACAAACCGATTTCAGATTCTTAATCTACACTCCAAAAAACATAGAATGAGAAAAAAAAATTTTTAGATGTCAATAAAACGAACTAATACCCTTGTTGCCAAGTGTATAATATCTTTGGCCAACAAGATAATTCAGATAAAATTCTACTAACATACAGTAAACTACAGCTGCAAACGACGACGGCTAGCAGCTTACCTGGTGTTGATCTGAACGTGGAATAAGGAAAGTAACATCAGCAAGACCTGTGAGCGCGCCAAGTAACGTGCATAACATTACCTGTAGCCTCCCTCTAAGTCCGTTGAAATATCGAAGTACGGCCTTCAGATTTGAAGTATTATAATAATTCTTGGCTGGAGGTGCGTATATTGCATTAGCGGATGTTGTCACGTTGTCTTGCAAGTCTTTGTTACTAAAAACCACACGTAATTACCGTGCACTTGTCTCAGCGTAACGCAGCATAGTGTCTTGATCGGGTTCAGTGTAATTGTATTCTGCTCTTCGTTCGCTGGTAATAGCTAGAATCCAGTATGCATAGTAACAACAATTCTAGTATCACAAATTGACGCGGTTCCCTTAGTAACTTTACATTAAATTTTGCTCTATAATTCGAATTCCAGAGCATATGGTGTGATCTAGCTACAATGTAGTCCGTAGCTTATTTGCACACCGTCAGAAATCCCTAATGTGTTTAACTATGCTCACAGTCTAGATTTTTCATATCAAAGCACTATGAAACGGATTATCTTAGCAAGTTGAAAAATTTCTTCTGTTGTCTACCCTTTCTAGCATATCTGTAGCAACTGTAAAAAAAAAAAATGCTTGTATTCAACAAAATCCGTGTTTCTAGACTCGTGTAACTCTGTTTTGTCAAAATCAATTTGTTCTACAGTTCATGGTCCCTCGGATTTTGTTTCTTTACAGTATTTTGCGAAAAAGTATCCTTTAATTTTCATTGATGCATAAAGCGTAGAAGGCACAGTGTTGTGTGTTAAGTATGGTATATTAATGTTTGATATATCACTGTATTTTAAGCATTATGGGCATGTATTTGGCGAAGCGCATGTACGGATGTACAAAGCGCAGTGACATCGCACGCAAGATTGACTGTGTTCGTTCATTAGCTAACATATGTTTCGGTCTTAAAATAACGAAAAAATAACTGGGTCAATAACAATATGGTTCTTGAAAATGTCAAGTACTTCAAGTCTTATTTGCAAGATTGCTGCAAAATTATTTAAAAACAATTACAATGCTAATTACTCGACTGCAGTAACAAGTGCTTACGTTACTTCACAATAATTTGTTTAATTTAAAAAGCGACAACACTTTTCAAGGTACACCTTTAGTATCAGGTCGGTGCAAAAGCTCTTGCCCATTTATAAAAGAGGAATGTTGAATCATATAAATATTGTACGGTTACCTCTAGGGAATTGCAAACCCATTTAGGCTAATATTTACCCTTTCACCCAGTAAAGTTAAAGCATATAAAATGTGTTTCTTTATTGATTGACACGTTCTGAATCCAAATATCATAAACGTTTTTTTTTGGGGGGGGGGGGGAATGCTTACTTTTCGAGATACTGTACTTGACGATGAAGTTCTATTTTTCCTCTCTCCAATTACTGAAGAAATAAACTCTGTTAAAAATTTTCAACATTTTGATGCCATATATAGGTAATATAGGTCACATTTAAAGCCGTTTTATATGAACGACATTTTACTCGCAAATGCTTAGTTTTCGAGATATTTGACTCTGAAGTTCCCATTGTTTTCTTATGGGTGAAAATACCCGGCGATGGCACTGTGGGTTAGGAAGCATTTTTAATAGGTCTGTTTGGTTAGGCTAGGCTAGTTACCTCCGCTAAGGAGGTTATGGTTTCGTCGTGTTTGTCTGTCTGTCTCTTTGTCACCAAGATAACTCAAAAAGTTACAAACTGATTTGAACAAAATTTGCAGGGCTTAGGTATGTTAGGAGGAACAGATGATTAACTTTTGATGAAGATATGTCCATTCGTTTGTTTGTTTGCCTGCCTAATTTTTCAATGCCATAACTCAAAAACTTATGGATGGATTTTTTGAAAATTAACATGAGTTTTTAGGTATATAACAATAAGTAAATGATCAAATTTTGGTAATGATCCGTTTTTTCGTTCGTTTGTCACTTTTTTTAATTTTATGCTTTTTAGCACAATAACTCGAAAAAATAATGAATGGATCTTAAAGAAATTTGTAAGGATTGTTAGTAATGTGAAAAGACCTAAATGATCAAACTTTGGTGCAGATCGGTTAGTTCGTTTGAAAGTTAGACTCATGTTTGTCATAACGTTTGTTAGCAGTATAACTCAAAAATTTATGAACGGATCTTCAAGAAAATTGCACACGCTGTTAGAACTATAAAACGGCACAAATTATTAAATTTTGGAGATAATACAAAGAACATTTTGGTCTCAGAGCCAATTTAAATTTTTTGCAACCGTTGCCTCGCTTGGCGGAGGTATGCGCCTTCAGAGTGCTCTAGTTGAGGTTAAGTGAAGTAAAGCTAGGTTAGGTTAGGTTAAGCTAGATAGGGCTAGTTTAGGTTAGGTAACGTTATGTTTAGATTAGGCTAGGCTAGGTTAGGTTAGGCTAGGCTAGGTTAGGTTAGGCTAGGCTAGGTTAGGTCAGGTTAAATTAACACAGTTTTGGTTATTTAGGAGTTGCCGGGCGTTTTTTCCCTTAGGAAAACAATGGGAAATTCAAAGGCAAATGTTTCGAAAATTAAGCATTTGCGAGCAAAATGACATTCGTGTAAAACGTCTGAAAATTTGTCCTATTGTCAACATATGCGATTAAAATTTTAAAAAATTTTGACCGAATTTGTTTCTTCAGTATAAGATGAGGGGAAAATAGAACTTGAAAGTCAGTCAATCTATAAAAAAAACACATTTCATATGTATCAAATTCACTGGGCGAAAGGGTAAATAATTTCTCCAATTTATTGTAACCCTTTGAACTGTGGTACGGCAACTGCATAGAATGGGGAAGGTTTCAGTAGTCCAGAAATGGGTATGCATGAATTATCTCTGGAGAGCCTGCGACAACGAGTTCGTTGTTGTAAATTTTTACTTTCACGACACTTTCAGTCACCATATTTTGGGTAGGCTCGTCAAAGATGATAAGTCGATTCTCTGCCATAACGTTAAATGCTAGCGATCGTGGATAAATCGAAGAGAAAGGCCAGTTCAGCAGCCGATCGAGAGCAGGATTCCATCCCCTAGAAAGGCCATGTTGAACATACATATACGGTACGTGGGATATTGAAGAGATCATCCACTATACGAACGTTTCGACAACAATCGAACCATTACTATTAATCTCTGTGGAGATCAACTTCGTCATTTGAAAGCTGCTTCGATCTAAAAGCGATTTTTATTCAACGGAGAGGTAGTCATCTTCCATCATGACAATGCTCGCCCACTCACAACGTTACTGATCAAAGGTCTTCTTAGAAAAACCTACTTCGAGGATTGAAAACCATTTAGATGGCCTTATGCTGACATGACGAGAAGAGATTGAAAATGAGTTAGATTCATATGTCACATCAAAACCTAAAGACTTTAACGGTGAGGCATTTATAAGCTCCTTTTCAGATGGAATCTAGTTACAGGGAGCAAAGGACGTTATTGTTACGAATAATTTTTTTTCAAAATACAGTTTTCGTTCTCAATGTAAAGTTTAAGATCGGTAAAACTTTTGCCCCGATCTGATAACTAAGCCTTATTTGTGAATGGAGGGCAAGAATAAGTACGCAAAAACGCTCAGTATATTACTTAAACTTGGAAAAAAAAAACAGTACAGTACTCTTGGCATGAAAATTTTAGATAACGAGTGACCGATTTTTCCCAGCTCTCAATATTCCTGTTCTCCCTTCCATTCCATTTTTCTGTGTCAACTGAATTGGAAGTCGCAACTACCATTGATTGAAGAAGTGCACGGATCAAGCACGAGTGAAACGCACGCTTTTGGAACGAGCGCATATTGCAATACGCTCTAATATCCTTAATTCTAAAGGCTTAGAGGAGCTTTGTTAACGCGACTGAGCACGAATCTGAATACGAGCTTTAGGCTTCAGCAACTGTTTGACTAGGTTTGATTGGTGGGTTGTTAGTTACATAAGTGGGTATAGGACGAGTTTAACTGAGTTCAGTCTAGGATATGTTTGAATGAAGCAGGTTAGGATTGGCTTTTTGTTAGTTTATATTGAATTAGTTTATATTGAATTAAAAGAGCTTAGGCTAAAAGAAGTTAAGCTCATTGAGCTCAGCCACCCACTTGCCCACAATCATAAGCAACCACTTTTCTCTAATCAGCATTGCTTCATGAATTATTCTGAGTTCATTCTTATTTTCGATTATTCCAGAAGTGCATCTTCGATTTGCGTTTCTACCTTCTGCAAATATTTCGCTTCGAGTGCACTTATTATCCGTTAGATAACCGAGAAATTTTATAATGACTTTATGTAACTATTACTTTCCGTAGCTATGGCTACTCATCTCGTCAGGTAAATACCAATTAAAATTCGCAGCGCGTTTTTTGGTAAAGTATTGCTATATATCGTACATTATATGAAGTGTGATATCCATATCCTTCTCATAATGGTATTTTACTTTGTGTGCTTCTTTATTGTTAGGTATATTCTTTAACGATTGACAGTAATTATTGGCACTAAAAAATGACAATGATAGACCACGCTATACATGATGCCACTCAAACTGGCAAGGATGAAAGACAAGAGTTCAATCTATGTTTTCTAATGAAGATCGGGACCTCAACTGCTTAATTGTGACACAAAAGAGAAATCGATCAGTATGAAGCACAAATTTGTAACAACCGGTCAACGGAAGCGCACAGCAGCAGAAGTTTAGTGCAGAAAATGGACCTAAGTTTAATTTTCTTTTTGCTTAAGGGAAATGAATGTGTGTTTCTTGTCACAAAACGCATTTCATTCATCATCGTCAACGGTTTGTTTGAGGTCGCTTTGTAAAAACGACAATACTTTATTGTGGTTTCTTCCACTAGCCGTAAAACCAATTTGGTAGCAGTAGGCTGGCAGCTGGTTCTAAATTACAAAATATCCATTTATTTTCACCATTATAGTGGAACCTTTTGCTTTTTCTGGTTCAAGAGTAAACAATATGAATTTGAAAACAGCGTTTCTTTTGCCAAAACTGTTACAAGACGAGCTTATTCGACTGCAAGAGTCAAGAGCTAAAGATTTCTTGGAGGCATTTTTAACATGAGTGCTCAAACACACTGCATCAATAATATAATGGATGCTTGCAGTATTTCTCGAAATTAATACTATACCGTCCAAAATTACGGGACAAATTTTCAAAATGGCATAACTTTTTTCCTAACCATGCCAGATACTTCTTCTTTTGCACACTATTAGCCGGTAGAATGTTAATTATTGTGTTAAAATTTTAGACATGTATGAAGGATAATAAAAAAGTTATGAACGAAAAGCTTTTCTCTCGAAATTTATAACGTCCAAAACTAAGGAACAAACAAGAAAAAAATACATTTAACTCAAATATATTGCTAGAAATATTTAGCAAAATGGTGATGAGCAATCAATATTTGGTAAATAGTCCCTTGCTTTCGATTACAGCTGCACCTCGCAAATGAGACTCTGACAATCTTCAACTGTAATTTGCGCGCATTCGTCTTGAAGTTTCATCCAAAGATCTTCCGTATTGATAGGGTTTCTTGCCATAACTTTCACAACTAGTGTTTTCCAAAGAGTCTCGAATGGATTTAAGTCAGGACTTTGTGGTGGTCAATCCATAACTTCGAGATCTTGCTGCTCAAGATAATTCATGACTGTTTCGCCTTGTGGCAGGGAGCATTGTCTTGCATGAAGATAGGGCTGGGGACATCTGAGTTTACAATATTAGGCACGACAATTCCTTCCAACAGATTTTCATACACCTGAACAATCACACGGGATTGCAAACGACCGAGAGGCGATGTCCCTTGACTAGAGAACATCCCGAAAACCATCACGCTCCCGCCGCCGAACTTCACACTCTTTTTAGTGCACTTTACACTTAATTTCTCACATTCACGTCTTGTAGCAAAGTTTTTACCGTCATTACCAAACAAATTGAACTTGCCTTCATCACCGAAAAAACCTTTAGCCTAATGTTCATGGACCAGTTAACATGCTTGTTTGCAGACTCTAATATCTTTTTCTTGTTCTTTGCACTCACAAGCGGTTTCTTCTGTGGGCGTCTTGCAAATAACCCTATTTCTTGAAGGCGCCGAGAAACGGCCTGACGTGAGACGTTCATAAATGTTGCATTATTCATTTCCCTACTTATCGCAGCTGAGGACTTGGAACGATCCTTCAATGACGTACGCTGGATGACTCTGTTCTCTCTAACAGACGTTTTGCGTAGCCTGCCGGCTTTCTTAGGGGCACCAATGTATCCGGTTTCATCGTACGACTTCACTATTCTGCCCACAACACTTTTCGAACGGTTTACCTTCATAAAAATTTCTCTAATAGTGAAATTATTCTTGTGCAACTTGATGCTATCTTGGTGCAGGATATAATCAACTTTCTGACGTGGTGCCATCATGTAACGAACAGCAATGTTTACAAATGGCAAAGTCAAACTTTAAATAATAACAGTTTCTTCTCTTATCTTTCCTTCTAAGAACGACACCTACTTCGCATCCTAGTGGCACACGAGCCAGTGTTTAACCACGCATAGTTCGGCTAGGTATTAACAATGCATCCCTGATGCGCTAGTTAAGTTCCTCCAACTATTACTAGGTACACAAAATAAATTCTAACAGAACAGTAAGGACTGATGTGGGGAACGTGACAACATTCAGAGAAATGAATACTGCCAGATTTTAAAACTTTTGTTGTTTATAGTGTAATTTTTTAATGACTTTTAGTCACGCAGGCCCTCACGCCCTGCTCATGTTGTTTATTCCACGAGAGTTATTCTCAGTGCAGCTGACTGAGTGGTGGGTGTGGTTCTACGGTCGCTCGCTTCACCATCTAGAGAGCTTTGAGCACTCTGCGATCGTCAGAAGTGTTCGGTTAAAACCGATCCCGAAGTTTAATTACATTTCAATTTATTCAGAGCTTGTAATTGCCATCCCTGACTTCATTTTTTTCTACTTTCAAATTTGCGATTCCGCGGTTCAAAATCTGGACTTACAAAACATTTTTTCTGGCACTTCCGTAAAGCCAAATTATTGGTTAGGGAACAGCGTGCCCAGCACTGCACGCAGAGAGCAATCTTTGAATGTGCAATGACTCTAAGATTCGAGATAACTGGGATAAGGTAGGCGATATAGCTAGTCTTCATTCGAGAGCCGTTAGAATTAATAGAATGCGTAGAACTTCTTCGGAGACGTTCGGGTGGTGTTACGCAAGTAACCCATCTTGTGAAGAGGTGACATCACGCTCCGTGACCAGCGGGAGAGCGAACAGCGAGTTAATACTGCGACGCAAGTAACCGCTTACAGCTGGCTTGTCCGGCACTTTTAGCAAGCTTTTCATGTTACGTGAGATCTAAGTTATCCGTAAAATTCAAAGGGAACTGGCAGGCTGTTCTATATACGCATGCAGACTTTTACGACGGGGACTTTT
>LQNS02278181.1:438707-457042 GCA_001587735.2 Parhyale hawaiensis
TGCAACACTGAGTTTACCACATAAATATCACGGAACGGAGTTTCTTGGCTAATATCCGTTTCTTCAGTCACTTTGGCGATTAGCACAGCCATCTCACAAAGCCAGTTAGGCCTATTGTTTACCACATCACTTCACTTAGAGCGTTTACGACGGAGCGTCTCGACTTTAGGCGATACAGGCGGAGCGTCTCAGGACACAGCACGTCCTCTCACCGCGGAGTCTAAGTAGTTGCACATTTAAGTATGGAAAACAATATCCTTTAAATGACCTCCATTATTGGCCAAGCAATCGCGAGCTTTTGCTACGATGCTGTTCATTACTTTCTCTCACGTCGCTGTTGAAATGTTGTTGATCTCCCGGCTGGTGTTTCTTTTCAGCTGCTGCAATGTTCCAGGCATATCAATGTAGACTTTTGCCTTTAAGTATCCCCAGAGAAAAAAATCAGGAACACTTAAATCTGGAGATCGGGGTGGCCGCAATGTGTCGCTAAAACGAGAAATCAATCTGATTGGGAAAATTGTCTTCAATATTTGAATTGTTGTTCTGCTGTATACACTGTAGCTCAATCTTGTAGGATAACGCATTTTCTGTGTCGCTGTCTTCCATTTCAAGTAACATATATTCTTGAATTATCTGTCTATAACGGTCTCCATTTACGCAAATTGCATCATCGTTACCATTTAAAAAAATGTGGTCTAATAATCCTCGAAGAAGTGATGCCACATCATATACCGTATACTGTTACTTAAGCTGAGTGAAGTGGACGTTCATGAATTAGCATTGGATTTTCAGGCGCCCAAAATCTACAATTTTGTTGATTAACAAAACAATCGAGGTGAAAATTCGATTCATCGGTTGGGATTAGATTCTTCTTCAGATTTTTCTGTCAGCTGCAGAAACCTATTGGCAAAATCTGGTCGCTCTTGGTAGTCCATAGGTTGGATATTTTGGCGGCATATTCTGGCCATCCCGATCTCCAGATTCAAGCGCTCTTGATATTTTTCTCTGGGGATAATCGGAGGCATAAGTCTACATTGATATGCATGAAACCTTGCAGCAGCTGAAAAGAAACATCAGCCAGGAGATTAACAACATTTCAACAGCGGTGTTAGAGAAAGTAATTAACAGCACCGTTGCAAGAGCTCGCGATTGCTTGGCCAAAAATGGAAGTCACTTAAAGGCTATAGTTTTCCATACTTAAATGTGTTGATTATGCTAATATAAACTTTGAAATCTCCTCTTTCATTTGCAAAAAAATCGCTTTACCATTATTAGTTTCAACGTTATAATTCTTTTAAAAGGTCCCATTGTTATGGCCAAATCTTTAGTATTAAGTACATGAACCTAAATGCCACTTCTAGGTGACTGTCGCGAGGATTGCTATGCTGACGACAGCTGCGCTACCGTCTCCATGGTGCCCCTGCCGAGTGGCAAATTTGCTTGTTATCTCTCCAGCACCTACGTGGAGGAGGAGGATCTTGTGGACGTTGGTGAAGGCCAACGGGGGTGGACTTCCTTGAAAAGTGAGTGTCTTGAAAGTTTCTGAATATTTATTTACATTTGCATCTCATCTAGTCACACCTTCTAAAGTTGGAAAACAAATCCTTTGTCAGTGAGCAACACAAATAAACGTGAACATTGGCACTCATGATAGCCCGCGTGACGTAGAGAACTACAGTAAAGCCCAATGAGTAGACATACCTCTTTCAAACAACGCCATGTTGTCGAAATGAGATTTTTTTCATCTTTACAAAACTTCGATAATTTGCATATCTTTATATCCTTAACAGTTCTTTTAGTTTCCTTAATGATTCGACCTAACGTTTTCAGTTATTAATAAACATGAGACAAACACAGAGTCAAGCATACAAATGGACCAGTAAACATCACCAAAATTTGGTCACTTGTCCCCTTCAACGTTTCTAACAATTCTTATAGCCTAAAAACATACACAGAGACAAGCGGGCAAACGATGAGAAGGAGCATAAAAAATTCCTCATTTGCTATTTCTATCAATCGTAACGTATCATGCTAACTTGATGAAGATCTGTATATAACTTTTTAATTATAGCGGGAAAGAAAAAAAAAAAATAGGTAGACGAATAAGCAACCAGAAGGACAGATCTTCCCCAAAATTTAATAATCTGTTCTTCCAAACGTACCTAACATTCCATGTAAATTTCACGAAGATTCATCTATGACTTTCTGAGTAATTTTGGTGACTGACAGATGCTGGCAAAAATCTAACATCTTTGGCGAAGGTAATTATGGCACTTGAAACTGGCGACTAACAAAACTCGTCATACGCCAAAACTACTGGTGATGCAAGGCACTGGCTGCAAATGATTGTGGCATGCTATGAAAGCTTAAATTTTTTGTAGCTCGTCCTGATTATTTACGAATCGTTGAAAAAAATGATGTCAATTTATTTTTACAGCTCGTCCGTGTGAACCTCCATTCGAAGAAGTGCACGGGGTTGGATGCATCTAGCAGAATGGACTACGACATGGCTAACTTAGTCTTGACAACCAAACGGGTGGCCCCAGTCGGAACCGGAGAGGGTAGTGCCTAGGACGGAAGATGGCGGAGTCGCTGATGGAGGAGAAACCACAGGTTTTCAGTAGCTGTTACCGGAATTTTCTATTGGCTATTGTACCTGATTTAATCACAGTTGCTGATGGTAATATAGTATAAGTTATTGCACAATATAGAAATTTTTCCATTTGACGCCATATTTGAGTATAAAGGGCCCCATACGCGCTCAGGCCAAACTGAGCCTGTGTGGGGGCGTTCAGTCGACCTGCGCAGGCCGCCTTAAGTCGGCGTGAGCGAACCTGGCACTGTCAGATTTTTGCCATCCGGCCAACATCCGGCCAGGTCAGTTTGAGTGGGTGTGGGCGCATAAACCGGCCTTCTGTCCAAACGTGTCAGTGTGGATCAGTTCATTTACCGAAGATAGTTTTGTCAGATTTGAGTGTTCGCAACAAGCCCTTGAAATGTTCAGAATTTTCACGTCACAATTGCATCACGCAATTCTTACAGCGAGGAATATTTGNAGTGTAGTAAAACGAGGGAATCAAGATAACAGTAGTATAGAAAAACGACAGTATCGAGATAAGCGTTCCTCTGCAGCGAACGCGGAAGAGGAACGGTTGTCTCGGTACTGTCGTTTTTCTATACTACTGTAAGTGAACTGTGGTGTGGATCTGGACAGCACAGCGTCAACACGTCTGTCGCACACAACACCAGCAGCGCTTCTGACAAAGAGCGTCAATTTGTGACTGACTTTATAGAACTTTATAAGGAAAATCCCTGCCAGTAGCAAGTAAAGTGAAAAGAATATAGCGATAAAGAAAGAAAAATGCAGCCTATGATATGCTTATTGAAAAAATGAAAGAGAAGGATAGTGATGCAACTAGAGAGCTAGTCACAAAAAAAAAAAAAATAAAATAAAATAATAACATGAGGAGCATCTTTAGGAAAGAGTTCCAAGAAGTTTTATCCTCTATGAAGTCAGGTAAAATATCCGCATATCATCATAAAACAAACTTTCTTAATCTCATTTTCATGAAGTGCTATAATTTTTATTTCACATATCGGTTTACTTTCAAGCCTTTTCTGTTAATTTGTATCATAACGCAAATGAATCAAATTTGTCCCTATCTAAGGGTGAAACCATGATGTTCAGCTGTTCACTCTACGGTATCTCAGAGAAGAGTCGATCTGAGATTAGGTTTGAGACGGACTGAATAGTTTGTGGGTGACACAGGCGGCCTGTCCGGCCGCTGGCTCAGGCGGCCCGACAGGCCGCCTGAGCGTTTATGGGGCCCTTTACAGGAATATGACACGCATACCAATGCTGGAGACAACTGTCACTGAAAAAGATGAAAAGAAGCATAATATAAAGTTGATGAATTACGTATGTCATTGCTACAGATCTCAAATTGCTATATACAGTGCCTAGACACATGTATTTGCACAACTCTATTTTTTATGTATTTTAAAAAATTTAGGGACTGCTTCAGAATAATTAATACAGGAAGATTATATAACATGTATATAATAGAATATTTAAACAGAACAGTCAAATGTGCAATTATAACAAGAAAATTTAACACAATTAAAAGTAATGAGGGAAAAAAGTATTTGACCAAAATAAATATGATGCTGAATCTTTGAAATTTAACAGTATAATTTGAATAAATTAACTTGAAAATTATTCTAGAACGTTCACGAAACGTCTCGAAGCAAATGCAATGTAAACAAACCACAGCCGGCGCAATCATTACCTCTCTAGACCTCGTCGAAGTCGCGCACACTCTCACTACAATGCCCAAAGTTAAAGAAATCCCTGAAGCTACTCGTAAACGGATAATTCAACTTCGTAGAGAGAGATTAACTTATAGAGTAATATCAGAACGTGTCATTTTTTTTTTCAACGGTTGGAGCAATAGTCCGCAAGCATCAACTGACTGGGGCGGTCTCCAGCCTGCCAAGAGCTGGAGCTCCGCGTACGATCATGGGTCGTCCTCGGCGCTACATACTACTTAAGGTGACTAATGACTCCATGATAACTCTTGCTGACCTTCAGAGTGAACTGGCGTCTCAGGGACTGCGTGTCAGCAAGAAAACTATTGTTAAGGAATTGAACCGCACTCGCATTCATTCTTACACTCATAACAAAACTCTTCTTCTTACAGCAAAACATGTCAAGAGCCGCTTAACATTTGCCAAAGACCACCTGGACAAAGGAAATGAGGTTTCGGAAGGGGTTATATGGTCTGCCAAAACTAAAATAGAACTTTTTGGCCGAAGCGACGTTCGGCATGTATGGAGGTAACGTGGTACTGCCTATGACCCCTAGAACACCATCCCCACCGTGAAGCATGGAGGGGGCACCATCATGGTGTGGGGTTGCTTTACTGAGCATGGTGTTGGGATCTTCATATCATTGATGGTAAGATGAATAGCTTCATGTACAGGGAGATATTAGAGAAGAAGATGCTTACAAGTGCCAAAAAATTCTGCGGACGGAGCAGGTGTGCCTTCCAAAAAGACAACGACCCCAAGCTTACTGTGAATTTGACGAAAGAATGGTTTCAAAAGAAGAAAATGGCCTTAATCCAATAGAAACTTTGTGGCGTCTTTTTAAATCTGGTGTCCACAAACGGTGTCCCCAAAACCCTACTGAAATAAAGGTTATCTGCATGGAAGAATGGAAAAAATACCATCAAGTGAATGTGAAAAGTTAATTCCCAGCTATAACATCGTCTCCATGCTGTTGTTGCCAAGAAAGTTCACGCCACCAAGTACTGAAGTCATAATTTTTTTGGTCAAATACTTTTGTCCATCATTACTTTTGGTCGTGTTATATTTTCTTGTTATAAGTGCACATTGTACTGTTCTGTTTAAATATTCTATTATATATTTGTTATATAAACTTCCTGTATTAATTATCCTAAAGCAGTCCCTGAATTTTTGGAAATACATAAAAAATAGAGTTGTGTTAATACTTAGGCACTGTAAGTGACCGATAAAAATTTTTATCGAACTACGGTATAGCTCGGTTCAGCTCTCCTCTGCTTTAAGACAAGATAAAGTCAGAGTTACTTTGTCGCGAGTGAAGATTTCGGAATTTTGGGCAATTTCTTGTAGCCTTGTAAACTAGCTTCATATGAAAATAAGGGAACGATAATAATTATAATTAAATAGTAATAATGAAAATAAATAATTATTAAATTATCTACAATATAATAAAACCTATAAGTTTTTATCTGTTTATATATTTGTTTATCTGTCCATTTTTTGCCACGCCTTAAGAAATCAGATAGGCGAAAATCAGCCTAGGGTGGAGACTATGGTCATCCTATCAAACTTCATCGAAAATTGACTGGTAGAAAAAAGGCCACGTTGCAGATGGTGGCAAACGTATATCTGAATTCAATTCTTTCTTTGGCAGAGTATATATATAGAAGTCCTTTCAAAGCAGATACATATAGCTTCTCTAAGCAATCTCTTGCATCGTGATTCATGTTTGTACTGACTTCTAAGCTGTTTTTTCAATGAAATTTTAGCAGGCCTGACTTTACGGTCATACTCTTATTGACCAGCTACATTATCATCGAAGTAAATACTAAGATATTCTTCAACGGTCAGCAGACCGCTAAGGAACACCAGAATTTCTTGGCAGCATATTTTCAATTTGGGTCCATAAAAAAAATAATCTTCGCTTCAGGAAAACACACACGAGTTATATGCACCATCGAGTATCCTGGATCGAGAGCTCAGTATTTGTTAGGAGCGAAATAGACTACGGGCCAAAATAAAATTGCCTTGCAGCGTAGCACCGGAAGAAAGGTTGGCGTTGTTAGGCCTAGCATGCTTATCTGTTATCTTTTATTATTCAAGTTGGCAGCTGCAATGCTTCCTACATGAGTAAGTTAATAGGAACATTATGATCAAGGAAGAAGGGTCATCACAAATGCCTCGCTGTCATTTTTGACAGCGCAGGCACTCTAGCAATAATAATAATTCAACTAAGGCACCCTGAGAGCGCATACCTCCGCCAAACAAAGGCAACGGTAAAGGAAAATTAAATTGATTCTGAAGCTATGATTTCCTTCCTACCAACATCAAAATCTAATCATTTGCTCCTTTTGACGGTAATAAAAGCTTCTGTAATCATGTTACAGATCCGTTCATCACTGCTAGAGTTATGCTGCTAATAAACATTCTGACCAACATCAGTCAAATACAAACAGCCCAAGCCAGTCATCAGCAATATTTAATTATTCATATTTTTCAACATTCCTAACAATCATGTAAATTTCATAAAGATCCGTTCATAACTTTTTGGAGTTATTATGCTAATAAGCATAAAATATAACACACCAATAAACATAAGAATGAATGAACAGATCATCATAAAAATTTGGCGGTTCACTCTTTGTAATGTACCCAAAAACTCGAGTAAAAAAATTCAGTAAAACTTGTCTATAACTTTTTGAGTTATGGTACCAAGAACAAATAGGCAAGCAAACGGATGACCGAATCTTCACAAAAAAATTTAGTCATCTGCATCTGTTTACGTGCCTAACAATCCCTGTAAATTTCGTTAAGATCGTTCGTAACTTTTTGAGCTATCTTGGTGACAGACAAAACTAATAACAGACGTACACAGAGATAGACAAACAAGAAAAAACAAAAACCACATTGGAGGAGGCAAATAGCTGAACCCGTGAAAAATTTCATGGTTCGTTTGAAGTGCATTACCTAGGGGGTAGTTGTTCTCCTAGAAAGCAGTTGTCCTATGGGAACTGTCTTCTTTTGAAGGGGGCTAGTTGCCCTCCTGTGGGGATAGTAGTTATTCTCCTAGATGGTCCTCCTAGGGGTTGCTAGTTGTCCTCCTTGGGGGCGTTGTGCTCTTAGGGGTGGGGTAGATGTCTTCCTAAAAAGGGGGTTACTCTCCTCCTGGGGAAGGGTAGTTGTCCTCTTGGAGGATAATTTTCCTCGTACGGGGGTAGTTATCCTATTAGGGGGTATTTGGCATCCTAGGGGTAGTTGTCTTCTCCACTGCACCGGTGAAACTTTCAGGACTTTGTAGGGCCTTTCAGGCTGACCCACAAACCGCTCATATTTACCCCCGCCAAGGAGGTTATACTTACGTCGAGCTTGTGTCTTTATCTGTCTGACCGTCCCTTTGGCTGTATGTTTGTCTTTATCTGTCTGACTGTCCCTTTGGCTGTATGTTTGTATGTCAACAAAATAACTCAAAAGGTTCTGCAGGGATTTAAATGAAATTTACAGGGAATGTCAGGTACATTAGAAGGAACAGAAGATGACTTCTGGTGAAGATACGTTCATCCGTTTGATTGTTTGTCTGCCTCATTTTTCCTAACGGCATAACTGAAAAAGTTGACGGCTGATTCTTACGAAATTGGCAGGAGTTATTAGTTGTTTAACGAAGAATAAATGAACTAATTTCCATGACGATTTGTCTACTCGCTTGTTTGTGTCTGTGTTTGATTTTATACCTGTAAGCAATATAGCTCAAAAAGTTATGAACAGATCTTTATGAAATTCGCAGCTATTAATTGTTAGGTAATATTGTTGATATGCATAATTGATTAAACTTAGGTTATAATCGGTTTGTTTGTTAGCAGCATAACTCGAAAAGTCATGGACGGATTTCTTCAATATATCTCTGCCATTTAAAGAAAATGAACGGATATTCACACATAAACTTCAAATTTTCGTACAAAAACAAGTTTACCATAGGGTCCTACTTAAATTTAAAGACAAACCTGCTGTCAGGTGTTACTTACCTTTGCAAATGCAGAGGATGCAATGCCATGTACATCGGTAGCACTGGACAACATTTCAAAGCCCGCATTGACCAACATTTAGGTGTCTCCAGCCGAACAGGTTTACCCTATGCAAAGCCTTCACATTGAGCTCTCCGCCTACATGCTGAGCAAAACAACCCTCCCATCAGCAAGAATGACTTCACAATCATTGACTCTTCTAATCCAATAGCGCTCACAACATTAGAGTTACTCTACATCCATGGAACAAGACCTAGCCTCAACTTTATGACCTTAGCTGTACCTTTTCACACAGCCCTTGATTAGCTAAGCATCCGCCGATTGTACAGGAGCTGACATCCGGCTCCTCCACGCAGCCCTGTACATTTGCTTCTTAGACTCCTCCTGGTTACATATATGCTTCTCCGGTAGGATATAAAAGAAATTTTAATTTTAGGTTGTAAATTTTCTTGTTTACTCTCCTTCTGATGATGGGATTTTTACATATCCCGAAACGGTCAATTCTATATCATCTGTAGACATTATAATTAATATAAGATAGTATCCTTAGTTTTAAATTACTCAAGCTGTATTACTGTCAAGAGTCATAAATAATTAGCTTCTGGTGTTAATGCAAAGAAAATCATAGTTTCAGAACCAGTTTGAATTTTTAATTGCCATTGCCTTGCTTGGAGGAGGCATGCGCGCCTTCAGAATGCTCTAGTTTAGTATGTTAATGCGACATTTTCTTTACAACACTGGAACTCGATGTGCGATATTAAGACCAGCCTCTTGGTTGATAATAATCAAAACAATATAATAAACACCGTCGTTCGGTTTTTGCATATTTATATGTTCATATATTTGTATGTTTCGAGTCACGCTCTTAAAGAAATAGGATATGTTTATATACTTGTATGTTTCAAGTCACGCTCTTAAAGAAATAGGCGAAAAATAGGCCAGGTTGCAGATTTTGTAATTGGGTTGTGTTTTCATGGAGATCGATGACCAGGTTGCAAAAGATGGCCAAGTGGGATCTTTACTCTTTTACACTCAATGCCTTCTTGCTTCAAACACTTCTTAGAATAGAAAAAATAGGTATATTACAGCTTTTCTTAGCGCGGTCATGTAGTCCTATTTGTATAACTTTCTCCATATATCGAATCATATGTTTGTTCTCAGTTTACCGTGTACAAATTCTGAAGCAAATCAACAAAGGGAGGACGAAGCGATGATTTTTTACGGGCAGTAGATATTATATTATTCCTTTCATCTTGCTTTCTTCCTTTTAACTTTGGAGTAAGTATAGGAGGAGACCACATGATTCCTTGGCAGTGGACCAAAAATGGGTTCGCGGTTACTTTCTTATTGCCGTCTTCTGCAGCGGCGCCCTGATGAGCTCTGTTCTGACAGTGACTTAAGAGATAAGGCGTGTTCACACGTCCATCATCGTAACGCATTTAGTTAAACTGATGGGCGCGGCACGTTGATTCACTGGAAGCAGCAGCAAATGCGGACGCCTGAAGGATAAAGCGCGTCCATTTCTACAACGCGCCGCATCATTCAGGTTTAGTAAAGAGAGCCTACAAATGCTTAATTTATCCTCTATAGCGGTTTCAAATCAAGAACAAGTCGACAAAAATTTTTTTATCGTCACCCTAACGCTCAAAATCACGGTATTCCCTTGTATTTCCTTTAAACGTCAGAAAACAAGTTATACTGAAAATGTTGTACTTTGAACACAGAAGACATCTTTCATTCGATAGGAAGCGTATTGGTGGTTTCACTTTTATCGGTTTATTAGGCTATAAATATTTTGAAAATAAGCTGTTCTTATCAAGTTTAGGCTATAAGATTATGCGACACGAATATGACTTCAGACCGACGTGAATTATAAGCGCACATATATAGAAACGAGATCTTAACTGAGCTTGTAACGTCAGTCACTTGACTGAAGGTCGCTTCCATGTGTGGATAGTGACAGCAAAAGTTGACCGACGGCTTGTGTTCATTTTCATGGCTGAATGCGTTAAGAGAGAGGTATGAACTGGCCGTTACTAACGGACAGTTCACACGTCCATCATCGTAACGCGTTCACTCCCGAAAATTAACTCTAGCCGCGACGTCAACTTCTATTGTCGCTGTCCGCAACTAGAACCCACCTTCCATCAAATGAAGAATGACGCCACGCGTTCACTTATGATCTCGTATCTTTGCTTTTTCATTCATTTTTCGCGACGGTTTGAAGTAACATTCGTATCCCATAATCTTATCGCCTGAATTTGATAGGAACAACCTATTTTCATAATAATATTAGCCTGGTAAACCGTTAAATATGAAATGAGCGCGAAGCATTCTCTTCGTTGAGAAATCAAAGATGGCGTCACTGTTCTTAGTACAACATTTTCAACTTAGTTACTAGTTTTCTTGTGCTAAACGGGAAAACAGTGATTCTGATCGTTAAAGTGGCGGTAAAAAAAAAACGTTTTTGTCAACTTTTTCATGATTTAAAAATGCTATACAGGATTAATTCTGTATTTATTGGTTCCGATTATTGGACTTGAATTACGCCACGCGTTCAAAAATGCGACGTGCTTCCTCTTCCGTCTCTCGCAGTTGCTGCAGCCGCTTCCATCCAGGGGCTATTTATATGCAGTGCACTGTCAAAAAAAAAAAAAAATGAAATTTTTCTCGCGTGGACATTGGACACTGTTTGCAGTCATTGCAAATGGAGAGGAGCACGGGTCCACTGTTTTACTTTTAAAATAAATCTCAGCTGAATTCTACGCCACCCAGCCAGCTCGCACCATGAAGTGGCCCGCAGACTGCCGTGCAGTATATCGGTATGTCGCCTCCCCCTATACTTCTCCGAGTAAGACTTTTTCCACATAAGACCTATGGTGGGGAAACGATTGTCTTTCTTACATGCATTGAAAGAGAAAGCACTTATCTCTTGTAATAATTTGAGTCGGCGGTTGTAGCGTATGTTTCAGAAGCATATTAGTTAGAAAGGCATAGTAAATGGAAGTGGATCGTCTCAAATTCTTTGCTATCATTTACGACAGTGCAGGCACTCTAGTTCTCATAGTATACCCCGTCTAACCAAATTCGTGGAATTCCCTCGGTAGCAGTAAGCAACTATTCAGGTTTCACAGGGTTTACGCAGAACAGCTCAGGGGCATAGAAATAATTATTAAGAAGACCTTGCCCTATTGCACCAGATTGTTGATCCCCACGTATCATAGATACGTCAGCATCCCAATGCTGCCTGATTTATTTTAAGATTTCACCGATATTTTTTCCAAACTATTTGACTGATTGACAGCCGTTGAACATTCATTTATTATTTTTAATTTTCTTCTACCTATAAGTGAAGAGCGTGACACACTCACACACTGACATAGATACCAGCGTATTAACATTGAAATAAATTTTTCAAGACCAAATTAAGAAAAAATACCATGATTCAAATCCTTTATCCAAGGCTGTTTCTTGGAAAAACGATACAATAGCTCAGCGTCTTAAGTTTAAAATTAATATTTGGATGATTTGTTTCAGTGACACCCAATCTACAGCCACTGTTCAAGTGGCGGAGCTGGCATGTTTTCACACTGGGGTTGACACTTGTGAATGGTACCTGGACTTGGCGGGACGGTCACACCATTCCTATCACAAATGGCTCCGCTGTGTGGATGGAAGGCGGCCCTAACCAAGCTGCTACGAACTATGCTGGCATTAAAGTCGAGCAGTGGGATGCCGAAAACTCGGGATTTCTGGACGATCCCTGTCATGTCTCTTGGTCGTTCGTTTGTTCCATACCATAGAAGACCGTGCACTGAAGAGTAGAGAATGAAACTGAGACGTACGCGGTGTGTTGGGCAAACGTGCCAGAAATTAGAGTCTTAGCAGCAATGTCACGTCACTTCTTCACTACAAGGCTTCAAATACCAGTAGTTTCCCTAAACGTACGGTCGACCTTTCAGAAGGAAAGCTAAAGTTGAAGACGACACCACCAATTACATTAGCGCAGTTCTTAGGTCCAAGTTGTCGTACAGTCCAATAAAATCACGATGACTCATTTTGGTCAAATTTCACAAGCACAGTGGTATATACAGTGGTTTATACAGGGTGTAGGAAAATGCAGTGCAAATATTTTAACCATGAGTAAAGCCATCATAGCCATACACTGTGGTGTAACTTTTTTTAGCAAAACTCAGTTTTTCTAAAAAGTTAAAAGCCATCTATTCCAAAAAAAAAAACAATTTTCAATTTTAAAAATTCAATTTTCAACCGCCTTTAATAAAAATTAGTAGCAAAGTAAATTATTCAATGCTCTATACGAACATGTTGTCAAAATTTGAAAGACGTATAAGAAAAACAGAAAATGACGTTCAAATTTAAAATAGGCTACACAAATTAATAGTCACTCTCGTGTAAAACGAGACACGATGAAAGCTTATTTCAAGACCTTTTGAACGTAAGTGTTGCGGTTAGTGGGCTTTACTACGCTTTAGGAGACATTTTGGAAAAAACACAAGTTGCACTTTTTAGAGTTATTAAGCATGGCGGAATTTACATTCATTATGTTTGTAGACCGGAGTCAAATGATTAGAAAACCCACTTGATTAAGTAATCACTTCTTTAGAACCCTAATAAAGTTCATTGCATTTCCAACCGTGTCATGAATATTCAAAATAAATTAATGTTTGTAAGGAAATGAAGATAAGATAAAAAATTTCTGGAAAATTTAAACCGTTAAAAGTTTACAGACCGCAACAAATTATCAGCTCCGAAGCAAGTTTTTTTTTTGTCTAGACGATTGGTTGCTTACTATTTCGTTTATGAACTTCATTACGTTAAGAGTAACACCAATTTACTGTGAGCAGTACTGTACTACCAACTGTCCAGTCATGCAACCTAAAACCCAGTTACAGCAGCCCTGACGTTCGTCTAGCCATGCCTAACTGGTGCAGTGACAGGGCAACATCCGGGTGCGCGTCAATATGGTGAACTTAAATCAGTTTTCCTCGTGGCAAATGCACTTATGGTAATTACCCTATCCAATTGAGGAACTAACTCTATTTCCGAACAAACAGTTATATTTTATGGTTGAAAATAATAATACTATCAAATAATAACGGTTTGTTCGGAGATAGAGTTAGTTCTACAATTGGGTAATTCCCCAATCTGATAATATTTTGATCATTTCGATTATTTGATTATTATTTTGCAAAAAAAAATGTTCCACACTATACGGCTATGATGACTTTACTTGTGGTTAAAATATTTACACTGAATTTTCTAACACCCTCTATATCTCAATTTCTCCCTCAAAATATAGCCAGCTTGATAAAAGGTCGGCATCAAAGTAAAACTTCTAACTTCCTATATTTGTGCATTTTTATAACAGGTTAATTCCGATTAAAGGGCTCCTGGTCACTTCAAAGTTGCAAAACTGCTATGTCCTCACAATTTACGGCAATAATACAAGTTTGAGCCGTATTGGTCCCCTTTTCTAAAACGCCCGTCGCCAAGATACCTACCGTAAAACGAACGCATTGTCCTCTTTAAAAATACGAAAGGAGGTAAGTTAGTTCCCTAGCGATAGTCGGCGACGAATGAGCGGCTATATTTATTCTACAATGATAATACTCATATTATTCTCATGCATTTACGATCTAAGTGAAAAGGAGCTGGATGAATGCGAAAAAGTCACACCAGAATTCGCATCACTTTGTTTCCGAAATGACATTTCTCCAGGCATTGAATAATAGTTGAAAATTGACTGTTAGTGTCTCATCTAGGACCTCCGCCTATAAGCCCATCTCCATCACACCTGTTTCGCCTAAAGTTTACGAAATTTCGTTGTGTCTAGGTCGGGTGGCTTCTTTGAGACCCAAGGTGTCCTTCCTACGACACAGTATAGTTTTCGTAAGGGCTTGGAAACTCGCGATGCTCTACTTTACATTTCCCATTTTTTACTGTAGTCACTTGATAGGGGTCATGAGGAGGTTGGCCCAACTTGAATTCAGTACTGCTTTTAATCGCATGAATCACCTAAGGTTACTTCATATGCTCAGATTGATGGGCGTTGGTGGTTCAATTATCACGGTTATTAGTTCGTTTTGCCTGCTAGACGCAAATGTGTAGTTGTTGGTGGGAAGAGTAGTGAGTTTTTGGGTCTGGTATCGGGTATCTCGCAGGGTAGTGTTCTGCGCCCATTATTTTTCATCGTATATACAGCGGACTTGGTTGATCTTGTTCATAATTTACTTGCTGGCTACGCTGATAACGATATTTTCTGGCTGTTTGCGGGAATCCTACTAAAAGGTTGCCGGTTTTAGCATCTATTCAGCTTGCTTTTGAGGTGATTGATTCCTGGTTTTTTAGGTGGGGGATGAGATTAAATGCAGTTAAAACTAAAACCATGCTAGAGTTCAGGTCACGTACAGTGAGAGCTGCTTTTCCCGCATTTATACTGGATGGTGTGTCACTTCCTGCAGTTAATGACTTCGTAATGTTGGGCTTTAATTTTGATCACGAGTTGACGTTTGAGGCAAACATCCGTTCAATTGTCTCACGGGCATCACAGAAAATCGGTTTATGCGACGTACTTGGATGGTGTTTGATTCGGTAGGTTTTGTACGTCGCTGCTTAAGTTGCTATGTCCTCCCCTTTTAGAATGCTTCTCCATAGTCTGGGGTTCTGCTGGCTATTGTCATCTGAGTATACTCGACGGAGTGGTTCGTCGATGTGCGTTGATGCTGGATGGTGTTATGTTTTGTGATCTGGCTCATCGTCGCAGAGTTGGTGGGGTTTGCTCTCTCTATAAAAAATTATGTAGGCTCTATAATATATATAATATACTTGCATTAATCATCAGCCGGCTTTTTTCTTCCGGAGTCATTAATTTGTTCTGGCTCTGCATTCTCGACGTACAACTGCTTTTCATGAGTTAGCTCTAGAATCGGTACGATGTACAAGCCAGTATTCTCGTTCGTTTGTTCTATAATTTGTAGATGTTTTGAATAATCTTGATAGCTCAGTCTTTGTTGGTGCGGCATTGGCAGTTTAAAATAATTTGTAATCAGTGATTCTGTGATCTTTATTTTTTTTCTCTTCTCTAGCTGGGCTGGTTTCTTGGGGGTTAATAACCTTATGGAGTTTCCTCCGTTCTCACGTCGCTAATCTGGTGTATTTTAACAATAATTTGAATTAGCATGGAGTAACTTTTTTGCAGCAAGGTAAATTTTTCATAAATCTTCTGGTGTACCAGTTCCTCACGGTTGCCCCAAACCGAGACATGAGGACCTAACTCTGGCAGATGTTGATGCACTGAACACAATTAATGGTTCCAGACAATCATAACTTCAGTGGTAACACTCACTTGTTGGAAAGCTGCCATAGCGGCTAAGATTTTAATATCTTTTTGCGATACACGCACAAGTATTGGGTTTGCAAGAACGCTACAAAGTGTTTGGGTGAAATGCTGAAAGAAAACGCATAAAAAACTAACGAGTTTGTCGGCCTTCGGAATTTTGAATGTTAGATTTGCCACACCTTAGGGTTGAAGTTGAATGCGGAATTTCTAGGGGCTCCGCCAGTAATGATTGTAACCGTGTTGGTATTCTGGATATGGCTAATGTTAAGAATATTTATTAACTGACTACGGTTGTGGACGAAGTCCAAGGTAAGATACGGGAGGTAATATGGAAGAAGTAGGCGTCAGCTCTTTTTCCACAAGATAAAAAAAGCGATAAAATGGCTTTCAAAAGTTCTCACAGATGGCTTAGCCTCTAAAAGGCATCAAAATCAGCCCGCAAATTTTCAAGAAATAGCTAATGAAGCATGCAGCGAATTTTTGCAGTCATATATGACGAGCATCGTTGTTACATCCTGTGGCCTTATCAAGGATACTCCATTTTACCTGGAAACAAACGAATGGATGTACCAAACCGAAAGTAAAATCATTCAATGCTGCCTACAAAGCACCACCTGCCACAGTACTCTTTAACTCTTCACCTCGGAGGTGTCGTCAAAGCCAGAACCGGGTGAGCGTTTACTTTTTGTTTGAATAGGATAAACAGCTGATTCTCGTTTATCTTTTTCCTCACATAAGGAATCGAGAAATTGGCTAGATTCGAGTGGATTGAACTGGCTGGCGAGGGTACTCAGAACTGGCGTAGCTACTAAAGAGAATCAGATCGGTCTAGTAGTATGCCAGACATAGTTGGAGAAGTAATGTGGGCGTATTCTCCAATTTTGGTTTCGTGAGCTACAACTTAGGAACTTGCCTGCGTGGGCAGTACAGCAACTTTAGCTATTTAATTCCTTCAACCTACTGCTGAAAGTTTAATACCCAGACGAATGGATGAAAACACAGATGAAACCCTGGGCAAGTTGTTGTTACAGATTTTACCTCCTGACTATCGCCATCTGCTGCAATACTATACATATAACTCCTTTACTCGGCTCGGTCGGAATAGCCGCGGTCATCTCTTTTAATATTTGGAATAGATGCTCGAGAGGGTGAATGCGCTGCTGTCTCTTTGGCTGAATGACGACCATGGGCATGGTGAATGATGAGGTATGAATACAGTCTTTTCCCTGTCATCTTTGATGTCAGAACACATAAGTAATATGCAAAAGATGAAGAAAGGTGATATTCAAGTAAGCTTCTCCCGGTGATTCTCAATATCAACATTCAATATTTTATCAAGGCGCGCAACGCTGCACTTTTTTCTTTAAATAGATTCAGTAAAGTAGCGTTCCATTTTTCACTGCATATTTCTATATACTATTTGGGTTTGACTCTACTTGTCGGAGGGATCAGCCATGTCCGAATTGAATGCTTTGTTATTAGAGTTTAGCTAGCGCGAAGTCTACGTTCGGAATATGGTGAGCCCAAGCATCGCTGAGTCCGTAAAAACAGAAGAAAATTTTACAACTTTATCTGTTCGAATACGATCAAAATGTGAACAAAAATTACTTGTTGCTCCTACCAAGTCTAATGGCCTGGCGGCGAACATTTTTGTAATTCATTAACTTTGTTGAATAGAGTTGCGCGAGAAAATGTTAGTCGTTAAAACATTCAGCTCAGCAAGTGTCACTACAGTTACGTTTCAAATATCTCTTTAAATTTAGAGTAAATTACCACTTATAAAGTCACAAATTCCTAAAGGTACCGAACATGTGGTGTGCTCAGTTCATAAAATCGCCAGTTTCTGTAAACTCACATTGAATGGAAACACACTCACAGACTGTGTTCTTCCAACTCGGGGCTAATTTTTACTCAAATAGAACGAAACTTGAGAGTTTCACAGGAAAACTATAGACTATGGCACTCAAGCTACTATGTTGTTGTTGTTGGAGTTATTGTTTACGGTACACAATTATTGCTAAGCACTTTGCACCTAAGAAAATTTAAACTTCTCACAGAGCAAGATTGAGTCCTCAATGGAAATCTTTTTCGCTTGAGTCTTTGCGCGAACTAAATTGTAAGCGTTTAATGGAGCGAAATTGATTTTCCATTCAAGTTAAGCAAAGCGCTTTTGGCATCAATGCCAATCCAGGGGCAATTCGTGGCTACTAAAGTGTGGATTCGAACCGTTCCATAACAGGATATTTGCAATTTTTTCCCTGGATGAATGTATGGCTTCTGACAGTACTATGCTCTATCATCAAAAGTCTGCATTAATTTCTTAAATGAAGTACGAATACCCTGATATGGGACTGTGCAGAAGCACTCCTTTATTAGCGGCCTCGAGTTTTCACTGCTCCCAATCGTTCTGGCTCGCACATGTGAACTGAAAGGGACTCCATATCTGCGTAATAATATTCTAGAAATAGGTTGATTCACCGGGAATCTGATTTTCAGGATAAAAAGAAGTACCAACGTGGTAACAAACATTATTAAAAACCAGACGTTTCGGATTATTAAAAATCCATCATCAGTGTTCTGAAAATGACAAAATTCGGATTATAAACAGGTGGCTAAGAACAACAAGAATTAATTTCTCAAAGGTAACAGCT
>LQNS02278181.1:505642-527646 GCA_001587735.2 Parhyale hawaiensis
CTTCGATCCATTTAAGACATTTTCCACGGATGCCCATGCTGAAGAGTTTGAGTAGCAGTATTCCATGGTCTACTTTATCGAATGCTTTGGCAAAATCTAAATATATTACGTCCAAACTTTTGCCTTGGCATAGTAGGTCGAGAATAGAGTCATAATGCTCAAGCAGCTCCGAAGTGGTTGAACGTTTATGGCGAAAGCCATATTGATTTGATATAAGCAGCTATTGCTTTCTAAATGATGTACAGGGTGTTCCCTAAAGACCCTTTCAAACGTCTTCACTTCGTGGCTAGTTAGGGAGACAGGTCTATAATTCGTTGAATCCATGCTATTTCCAGCTTTAGGAATAGGTGAAATAATCGCGTGCCTGTAGGTGAGTGGAGTTTCTCCATCATCCATTGATTTCCGCCACATAAGGTATTAGGGGTAAGAGATGCTTAGCATGCACATCTTAAGGATTTTTGCAGGCACATCATCTGGTCCCGCTGCACTGTTGCCGCTAAGTTCATCAATGGCTAGTTCAGTGCTTAGTTTTGTGAACTCGAAGTCCGTTAGGTAGTTTGTAATTAAATAAATTCTTGGGATTTCTGGATTTTGAATTTTGTCACTAAAGACTTTTTGATATTGACGGCACATTATTTCGCTCATTTCCTGGTCATCCTCATCAATAGATCCTGTATCATTCACCAACGGCCCGATTTTTGATTTTATCGAAGAATGGTGCGATGCATAGGCAAAAAAAAAAAAAATTTGCTAATGCTTTTAATTTTTTCGATGGCTTTCTTTTTCTTGTTTTTCTTCATCGTGTGATCTTGCAAGCTGATCGACGTCCCATTTCATCTAGCTTCCAATTTGTACTCTAACTTGCGTTGTAGTAATTTCATCGATTGCTGGCATTTGATAAGTTTTGCTAAGGTACTTCATGTACTTCATGTACTTTTTTAATAAAATGTTCTCGAATGTCTCATTGATGCTTTCACTTTCTATTGAGTTATTTGCGTAGCAATGTTGGCATTACAGTTCAACTGCAACGTTGTCCCTACATTCACTGCATTGTTGGCGCTGCGTTAACTTGCAATATTGGGCCTGCATTGCAAGTTTAAGGCTGGCTCGACATTACATTGTAATAATGTTGGCTCTACATAAGAACTGTAATGCCATCGTTATGTCACATTGTAATGTTCACCCTGCATTATGCCTGTAATAGTGGCTCTTCATTATCTTATAATGTTGGCCCTGCATTACAACTGCAGTGGTGGCACTTCATAACACTACTATGTTTGTGCTACAAGAGAATTGCAATATTTGCTCAGCATTCATTTATAAGATTGGATCGATAATAATTTACAGTATTGGTGAAGCATTCCTTAACAATATTGGTAGAATATTCGTTGACAATGTTGGTCAGAGATTAATGAACAATATTGGACCGAATTTTTGACATTAAACAGTGGCCAGTGCTGCCTCTAACATTCGGCCAATAAATCGTTAAATAACTCTCAGTCACGCCCACTTTCACGCCCTGTTTATACATATAATAATTATACGAGAATTATTCTCAGTGCCTCTGGCTGCGCCGGTGGGGTTGGTGTCGTTCTCCAGCGGCCTGCTTCATGGTTTTGACAGCGCTGAGCGGACTGTAATCTGCAATCGTGGATAACTAAAATTCGATCTCAAAATTTTTATTAGATTTTTTTATCAAGTCCGCGTGCGGAATCGTTGATTTTTTTTCCTTCAACTCTACGATTCCGCGATTCAATATTTGGGCTTGAAAATCTTTGAAATACTTTTTTATTCAGCTCTAGCGGAACGTCAAATTGGGACTGAGACCCAGCTTGTCCAGCATTGCAATTAGAGGAGAGTTCTTGAAAGTGTAATGTCCCTGTGATTTGATTGGGACTGGAGATGGGACTGAGGTGATTCGAGTCTTCATAAAGAGCCGCTAAAACTTGGCCTATCAGTAAGAAATTATATGCATGCTACGTAAGACTTAAGAAGTCAGTAAAGTTCCAAGCAAACAGGTCAAGGTGGTTTAATAGTAGGAGGGCGCAGAACCGTTTTTCTCTTGGCGAGCCAGCCGTCTGTTTTTTCCGGCCGGGCTGATTTCTAGTGGCGCGATTTTCCACATAAATATATTCTATAATAGATACGAAAACTGCGTTAAGTGCAGTTTTGCGATGATCATAGGCAATAGAAAGCTCATAAAGTGCATTCAACCCGGTAAATTTGATCTTGGCCCAGTCCTGTGCGTGTCAAACCTCAATGCTCAAGCCTTCCTCCGGCCACGGCTTTTAGCCTATCCTCGTATATTTTGGTACACACAACTCAAACTACAACATATATCCATTTTTTGCACTGCAATACCCAGAAAACTTCACAAATTAGTATGTAGAATTTGAAAAAAAAAAAAAACATATTGGCAGCCAGTCAGCCAGGCTTCCGCCTTGCCGTAAAGTTCAGCGTCATGGCCGAGGTTTTCGTTCTCTCTCTGTATTAAACCTCCGTGGAACAGGGAGGCTGTTCAATTTGTGCTTGGAGACTTTCACAATGGGTCAGTATCGGATACAGTTTTTCACCTACTAGATCAACAAGTAGTGTCTCTCCCTTGATGTTCTTCACTATGGTGACAAGCAAACAATCCCAAATTATTTAAGGGGGGGCATCCCGGTTTTTTCAAAACGTTTTTATTTGAGGAGTGACTGGTTTAAAATTCGCACAGTACGTGTATTTTTGAAAAAAAAGAAACACATTTTACTCCCACAAATTTTTTCTCTTCAGGCCTTAGTTTTTGAGATAATGGGAAATGTATAGAAATATATATATATATATATTGGAAATTTCAAAAGAATAGAACTCAATGAGTTTTAATTCTAGATGAACAACAATGACAATTTTAGAGTCCTTGAAACGTTCCTAACAAAACTATTCAGCCGGATTTTCAATTTTCTATTTCGTTTTCTTCTGATATACATAGTACAGAAAGGAAAATTTTTGGTTTTGAGCGGTGATAAAAAACCACGAGGGCAAAAATGGAATATCCGGCTCTATAGTTTTGTTGGAATTGTTTCACGGATTCCAAAACTGTCTGTTTATTTTTTCTAGCATGAAAACTCATTGACTTCTATTCATTTTTATGTGGAGAAATCACATTCTACAGGATAGGCATAAACGTATAATATATATTTATATATTCCCAATTGTCTCAAAAACTAAGACTCATATCAAAAAAGTTCTGAGAGCAAAATCTGTTTCTTAAAAAAACACATGCTGTGCAAGTTTCAGAACAATCGGTCCACAAATTGAAAAATTATCACAAGGTCATTTCCAATTTGACCCCCTGACCCCCTCCCCTGGGGCCCATTTTTTCGGGAGGCGGGGGGGGGGGTTATAGTGCCCGTAACCCCATAATAAATTGGGAAACACTTTCCCACTAAACGAGGGTCCTTTTCCAGCAAAAAACAANGGGGGGGGGGGGGTTATAGTGCCCGTAACCCCATAATAAATTGGGAAACACTTTCCCACTAAACGAGGGTCCTTTTCCAGCAAAAAACAAAAATTTGATCATATGACCAAAATCGCCGGGATTTTGCAATAACAAAGTAATCTCTTTGTTTTATCTGATGACTGGGACATTGTGCGGCATTGACACTTTCAATTCTGACTGAACCATTGTGTTTTGTCATCACGTTAGTGTTTCAATTCTATGGTAGCACGTTCGATTGGGCTGCAGAATTAGGCCTTCGATTCGAAGCTCGACTTATTCGAAACTTCACGCAGGTGTGCTGGCTTTGATCCAATGAATTCCGTTTCAGGCATCGACTGTCAATCAGTTACCCATGAGACTTCCAAGACTTCCAGAAATTCTATTTCACTCCGTAATATGGAGTTTTTAACAGACTCAACGTCATATGTAGCTCTGCTTCTAACACTTGCAACGCGATTCAAACAAAGAAAGCCGAAGCTTCAGTCTGAAGCTTCGGGCAAATCAAGCCTCGAAGGCTCAATTCTGGCGACCAATCAAATGTGTATTGTTTCTTTTCTTAAATCTCTTCACTGCTCTTAATGCTATTCACGGCGATGAGAATTCGCATTTCCAATTTCATCTTGGTCTTGAGTTTAAATTATATCAGCACTGAAGACATTTTACGATGGGCACGTTCATTTCGACTCCGCAATGAAGCCGATCAAGGCCTGAATAGTCCGAATCGTCAGGTAGGTGGCCCTAGGTGCGCTAGCTTTGACCCATTGAATTAAGTATTATTCGTTTAACCTTAATCAGTTGCCCTTAAGAATTTAGAAACTCAACCTTGCTCAGCAAAGTAAAGTTTCCAGCCGCTTCAATGTGATCGAATTGAGTCTAGCATAGACAGCACAATAATTGAAATTTGCAAAATCAAAGTATGTGAGTGAAATTTCGTACAAGTCAAGCTTTGAAGACACCCAATCTAACGTATCCCATGTTTTGCCTTGATAGTTCAACGCAAGGAATGATATAACTTTTGGGTCAATAATTGTGAGCCGACTGTCCTGAAACTCACTCAAGATATGTATTTGTGAAAAAGAAACACATTTTGTTCCCACAAATTTTTTTATTTAGGCCTTAGTTTTGGAGATAAATGGAAATATATATATATGTATGGATTTTGGGAAATTTCAAGAGAAATAGAACTCACTGAATCTTCATGTAAAAAAAAGACTGTTTTGGAATCCTGGAAACATTCCTGACAAAACTATCGAGCTGGATTCTCCATTTTCTATGTCGTTGCGATCGCTAACTAAAATATAGGGAAAAAGAAAGGATTCTGTTTCGAACTGTGATAAAAAAATATTATGAGGGTAAAATTGGAAAAAAATATGGCTTTATAGTTTTGTTGTGAATGCTTCTAGGATTTTAAAACCGTAATTTTTTTCCTAACATGAAAACTCATTGAGTTCTATTCTTTTCAAATTCCCAAAAGATACATATATATGTATATATATTTCCCATTATCTCAAAGACTAAGGCCTAAATAAAAAATGTGTTTCTTTTACAAAAATACACATTCTGAGCAAGTTTCAGAGCAATCAATTATCAATTCATAATATGAAGCCGCCCCATGCGCCCTTCCAAAATATGCCACGCGCGAAACTTCTTCCCAACTTTTTTTTTAATGTCCTCATCCTATGGAATAGGAAAATACGTGGTAGAGTTGTTAAAGAGAAAGGTACACAGACACCCCTCCTTCCCAGAGCCTGGACTAATTCACATTTCTTCGATTCTTATTAAGATTTCCGGAAACACACTCTTACTGCTGGGAATGGGGTTCTTAGCCGGTTCAATGTATTTGGATTGCTTCTAATTTTCTCATCACGGTTCACAGTTGCAATGCCATAGCTTCTGTCTGACGATTCGAACACGCTAAACCTAGAAGGCCTATTTGAAGGGCAAATCGAACATGCCTCATTGACAGACTAGGTTTTTCACAGAACTGTAGAAAATCTTTTTTAGAGAAGTAATAGAATCTAAAATTTATGATATGTTCGACAAGAGCAAACGTGGGCACTACTTGAAAACAAGAGAGCACTCTGAGAGGGCATACCTTTGCCAAGCAAGGCAACGGTAACGAAATATTCAAATTGGTTCTGAAACCATGATTTTCTTTGAATCAACTGCAAAATCAAATCAATTGTGCCCTTTCATAGCATTAACAATTCCTGTAATTTTCATGAAGATCCGTTCATAATAACTTTTTGAGTTATGCTGCTAACAAACATTATGGAAAACATAAGTCAAACACACAAACAGATCAACCGATCATCACCAAAATTTAACCATTAATGCCATTTAACATTACTAACCACTCCTATAATTTTCGTAAAAATCCATTCGTAACGTTTTGAATCTTTTTGCTAAGAAGCATAAAGTCGAACATAGCGATAAACAAGCGAACGAAGAAACAAACAGACATCTCTAAGATTTGGTCATTTACTAGTCGTAATATAGCTAACAAATCCTGTTAATTTCCTGAAAATCCTTTCATAACTTTTCTAGTTACGGCCTTCAGAAAAAAGGTAGGCAGACAAACAGACGAACGGATTTTCACCAAAAGTTAATCATTTGTTATGGTCAAAGTTTGAATGAACTCTCCCTCCCCTATTTTTGAGTGAGTTTGAAGTTCCAATAAAGTATAGTTTTAGCGTTTAATTCAAACGCCACAAGGTCTAAGTACGTCAACGTGACTGCCGCAGTGAAAAGTTGGGTAACTGGGGAACTTTTGAGTTAGTGTGCACCCGCCATTAGACAAGGTAATACATTTAAGTTTAATATTACAGCTGCGTTATCTACAAGTGGAAACTATAATTTTTTTGCCTACTGCGTATTTGGATCGCTTAAAAAGGCGCGGAGTTAGGGCGCAGTCCATTGGGTGTCGATATTAAGCCTTCGAGGTTGGACTTGTACGATAATTCCGACTGGAAGCTTTGGCCTTGTCACTTTGAATCGTGGTGCAACTATTAGCAGCAACGCGACTACGTTGAGTCTGTTGAAAAATTGACGAAGCAAAGTTAACCACCTGCAAGTCTCATGGGTATTGTGTAGCCGATTAATGGTCATTGCCTGAAACTCTATTAAGCGGACTGACGTCAGGGTACTTACGCGCAATTCGAACAAGTTAAGCCTCAATGCTTAGTTTAGGCGCCCAATTGTACGTATGACCTTAATTGATTACTGGGTGTCTGCCATCCAGTCGACGATCGTAGTTTGTAACTCAATCTTTACGTTTGCGTATTTCTGTGAGCTAGAGAAGAAATTCCTTGAAAGAATCAGTACACATGTATCACACCCTTTAAAATTTTGCGTTTTTCTTATAATGTGCTCTATTCAGTCATCGCTTTATCTTTGTTAGCTGGTGCAGTTACTCTTTCTAAAGGTAAAGAACTTACTATTAGCCATTTAAGTTTTTACGCTTCAAACACAGGCAAGATATTCTTCGCAGTCATCTGTACTCTTGCTTGAAAGAAAAATGCAGTCGTTCTTGGCGAAAATTTGGATGAGCTACCTAGTCATCCTCTGGTGCTGCATTTCTGGCCTGCTTGGTGTGGAACTTTTCCACAAGCACTTCTTTGGAAACGTCCTGCCATCCAACTTCATTATTGCCACTGAGATAGCGACGAAAGCTGGTAAGCTTCGAGTAAGACGTTTGTATTTGCAGTATTTCATTGTAGCAAGCATTCATCTGAGCTGCAAGTTGCTGGAAGGGGCTATCTGCAAACTCGTTACGGCCCCACCATGAACATTGTTTTTCTTTGTTGAATTAACAGATGAAGCTCTATGTACGCATGTTGGCCCAAAAGGTTACATTGTCTAAAATCTAGATTGTTTTTAGTCCGACAGCGAATCATCGGAGAATAGCGCTATCGAATTTGTTGTAATCTAGTAGTTTTATCAAATTGACATGTTAAGCGTGAAATAATTCTGAATGAAAAATGAATGCATTCGAGAAAGGTAATGAACGCATTTCCAGCAAAAAGCCGACGAAAAGCGAATAACCCAGCTTAGAATCTGTCTGCGCCAAAGCAAATGTTCTCATGAAGACACGTACATTGTGTTACTTTGGTACTTAAAATAACATAATACAATTCAGTTTTCAAATCCCTATCAAAAAACAGGACTACCGCAGAAGCTACAACTGTAAATTTAGCTGCTGGGCGCCTCCGCAAATTTTGTTGGGTTGCCTAGATACTTAACAGCTGACGGTGAGTTTTCTTCTAACCCTTTCGTGACACCCAGGACATACTCATGCACATACTTTATGCAACGAAGAAGGATGAAAATGACTATAAAAGATAATTCTGAAAATTCATGCTAGATAATGTAAATTCTTTAATTCTTTTGACTAAAACAAGTGCCGTTTTCGATATAGCTGCTCCACGAGCAGTGATGCTTGGTGGGTCAAATGCCCTTTCGATTGGAGGTGAAATTACACCTGCGAGGCTTCACCAGTCAGAAAATTCAGACATAATTTTCTATGATCTCACTTCGGCCTGTTAATTCAAGTTCCTGGTATTTGAGAGGCAGACGAACAGAAATGGTTAAACGGATCTTCCCCAAAAGTACTTTAGTCTATTGAACACGTTATTCCAGCTAATCATCCGAATGCACTGTATAAAAGTACACAGATATCCGAGTTATACACTGCGACCCACTATACTCTCCTACTGTCCTACGATACTCTCCTGTTGTTTTAAAAAATACAATTTAGTTTGAATAATTGTAGAACATTTGGATAAAAAATATATAAAGAGCATTTTTGTGCAATAATATCATTTAACATATGACACTCAAAGTTATAAAAATCCCAATTTCCCTATATTCTGACAGATTATTATTAAAGTGCGATTTTTGTCTCACGAGTCAAGAAAAAAGTTCAACGCAAACACGATTTTGACACTAGAAATGTTTATTTAACCAATCAAACAAATAACGGAGAACGAATTGCATAAGACTTACAGAACTACAACGAAGAACAGTTTTTTTTTACCTCGGCCAAAGAAGCCGAGTGTGTCATTCTGCCTTTTTTTTGTCTGTCACCAAGATAATGCAACAAAGATAAAGATGGTGATTTACAAAATTTACTGGGATTGTTACGTATGTAACATCAGTTGATTAACTATTGGTAAAGATCCATTTAACCGTTTCTTAATTCGTTTCCCCATTTATTCTTCGTAAATTAACTCAGAAAGTTATGGACGGTGCTTCATAAAATTTTCAAAAACTGTTGGGGTAAATAACCAGATTTCTCTATCGATCTGTCTGCCAGCTTCTTAGACTATCTCTATGTTTTTTTCCAATTGTTTGTCAATAACATAACTTAAAAAGTTATGAGCGGATCTTCATGAAATGCGCAGGAACTGAATGAAGTGCTACAAGACACAGATGACGAAATTTTGGTGATGATCGGTTCATTTATTTGCGTGTCTGACTAATGCTTGTCAAAATGTTTGTTAGTAACATAACTCAAGGGAAAGGTAAGAACGGGTCTCCATGAAAATTGTAGGATTTGTTCAAAGTGTTTCAACACATACAGTAAGTTGACCTAATTTTGATGAGAATCGGTTCATTCATTTGTGTGCGTGATGAATGTTTATCAAAATGGTTGTCAGTAACATAACTCAAAAAGTAATTAGGCGCTCTCTATGAAATTTGTAAGATTTACTAAAAATGTTAAGAGACACAAATGACTAGATTTCATATTACTTGGCTCGTCAGCTGCTGCGCTTGACAAATGTTCGTCAAACTGCTTGTCAGAACATGACTCAAAAAGTTACGGACGGATCTTCAAGAAAAATACAGAAGCCGTTATTACTGTCAATGATCAAATTTTGGTGATAATAAAGAAGAAATCCTAGTTTCAGAACCATCTTGAATTGCCTTACTTGTCGGAGGGATTCCTTCTGAAAGTTCTTTTTTTTTAATTATAACGGTCGTTACATCGGATGACGTTTACAATGTCAATATCTTAATTGTTGTAGCATCCTCAGACCTCGGAGTAATTAATTTTTATGGCATGCCACAACTCCTGTTTCCAAATTAATTGCTTACCATCAGTACAGATTTTTCTCTTGATGGTCGAAAAATTTCAAGAGATTTTTTAGATCTGGAGAATTTGGCTGTCACATCAGCACTCTTTCGTCCTGGAATCTCAGAGAAGCGCAGATGCTCTGCTGTTTCTGTTACAGAAAGAGCAGGGGCATTATCCTACATGAACACAGACTTTTTACGAAGAGAGATAATTATCAAGCCATCGAAACAGCATTTTACTCAACACATGGCAAAAATCCTTCCTGAGCCATGATGGGCTGACAATTTCCTTATTAATGATGCCTGACCACCTCAGTACAGCATTACATCACCTCCACCTTGGTCGCGGTGAAAACGGTGTTGCAGTTTTCACTTTATCGTAACCCAGCCATTAGCCCAGCCATCAGGGCTTCCAAGGTGGCCCTGATCTTATCTGTCAACAAGATAAATTGCATATCCTGTTTCTTGATTGTATGATCCCAGTCAACCCTCAACTGCATATGTCACTTTGCCAATGGAGGCTTTTGCTCAGAAGATCTGATTACTGCAATGGAACCTAGCGTATGGTTTCCAGAGATTTTTTGCGCATTGGGAAGACCTGTTTCAACAAAAATTGTTTCTCTGGTGCTTCAATTACACGTCTTCATTTGACGCATAATTTTCCATATATCTCGTAAAGTTGGGACTTGTATTTCGCCCTTATCAAACCTTTCCTTTCCAATAGAGATCATTCAAACATGGTTGGTCTGTCTAAACAGGTCGGCCAAAATTTTGCTAATGACAGCACCTGCATATCCTTTCGTAGTTTCTTTCATAATAAAAGACTTCTTAGCATTCGCAAGGTTTTAAGCACTTCCTATAGTAAATTTTAACTTATTACATTTGTATCGTAGTTCAGTTTACCAGGCAGATTGTTGAGAAAAATGCTATATCTTAATTGTTTTGAATACCAGACTTCTAAATAATAACAATGCAGAAGTATCTTACACTTCATACACATTTTATTTAATTTCGGGCAGGTATTTACTCCATAAAGTATTTTACTAAAGAAATAGTTGGACCATAATCGTGGGTTGCAGTGTAATTTACTCTAAAATTTAAAGTATTGCAAAAACTTTGTGAGTGATGCTAGCTTATAGATACTGTCGACTGCAGCTTGCATTCATCTGGGACAAGTGGACGTATATCTGCAGCTCAAAACATTGCATATGGATCTGCCAGTAGGGGAGTGGGGTCAAGTTGATTTTAGATTTACTTTCTTCAGTAGGGCAGCTAGTTATGCTCAACACTACACGGTTGTTGGGTGCAAAGATGCAGCAATTAATCAACTTTATTAAGTACACACAAGGGGAGGGTACAACACAGTTTATCACTAAAGGTAAGTTAGGTACAGAAAGTGGTTGAAAGTATCAGTACACGCTACACTGCTTTGCTTCTCATTGTTTGATCTCTAATTGGTAACAGTACGCGCTGCTATTGGCTGTTCATATTTGACAGTTTATATGTATTCAGGGCAATTACAAACCGCATTTACCAGCAATTGGTTGAGAGGAGCAGACAAATATCCTCAGAAGTGATTTTATACTCTAAATACAGTATACATAGTTGTACCGACATTAGTGTTAAAGTCACCCACGATGCATAGTTGCGTGGTTGTTGTGGCCGCAAGAGAACCTCCATGAATTCTTATGTAATGCAGCTGGAACCATATGTTGAATGAGGTAGATATACTTTCAGAAATATAAATGACGTGTCCGGTGCCTCGCCAGGGAAACCTATGATTCTCTTATCGTATTTCTATGCCTTCACACATTTGGCCATTTTATCCAACCACAGAATTGAAATACCTCCACTCGGCATCCGAAGATACAGCTTCACTCCGGAGACCGAAAATGAAAAGTATTGTACAACAGGATTGTCAGATGTCCCTACCGACTCCCCTATAGATCGAGCGCCGCATACCTTGTTAGGTCACATCGCATTTGGATTTAACAAGTTTTGCGTTTCTGCAGTGCTGCTCGACAAGATGATCTCACTTGTCTTTTCACTGTGAAATACAAGGCAAGCTACATACGCAAGCACGATGCACGCTGCATAGGCCAGGGCCACACAAGCTCAACAAGCGCTCCAGTTCGGATGTTAGATGATGCACCGGACCACAGGAAATGCTACAAGGCCGCCTACGTCAATCAACACATATTTACTGTAACGTGCATCATGTGTATGTACATGTCTGTGGTACTGACTGACATCGGGTGTAACTCCACTAAACGAGTCAACTCATCGTCACTTACCGCAGCTCGCAAAACTGGAAGGTTCCGCATCCACCTGGGATTCGATGTGACGCGGCTTGCGGCGCTCGATCTAAAGTGCACCTGGGGGACAGTTGGCAGCCCTTTCGTACGTAGCGTTTTTTAGCAGCATTTTAGTTGCGCTGCCTTGCTGTACTCGCAGCCTAAATATGTTGTCTGGCGTGGTTACCTAAGCGACAATTGCAGTTGGCTGATAAAACAAACTTCGTGTGAAATTCGTGTTGCATTGCTTGTTACGCTGTGGTCTGGCTTAATCTAACTGACTTGCTGGTTAACGCTTTAATAAATAATTCGGCAGACACGCAGTTGCGTTTACAAAACGACAAAAACATTGTGCTGGCAATTATCTGAGAGAATAACCCGAAAAAGACCGCCATGTATGTGACAGTGTGTTTTCAGAAAACACCGAGCGTCTTATGGCCTTCCTTATCTTTCATCCTCACATAAGATCCAGATTACTGTGACGGAGGTGCTAGAACTTCCTAAGAGAGTAGACATTGTTAAGCTGATTTGTGGGGGAGAAGTAATTAATTTTTTTTCAGTGATCGCGAAACAAATTAATTAATTTCAGGTGAGTGTCGTCAGAAGTGCTACTCGTACGCTGACGACATCTGCGCATCCGTCTCTGTGGAGCCTCTACCCAGCGGCAAGTTCGCCTGCCATCTCTCCAACATTTACGTTGAGGAACAAGATCTTGTCGCTGTTGGTGAAAGTCAACGCGGGTGGACTTCACTGCGAGGTGAGTGTAAGCCTCTATCGCTGTTTGGGTTTTCATCCCGGGATCCCGGTCGATTTTGGGCCAATTCTTAATCCCGGTAATTTATTATCACTCCCGGTATTTGTTCTTAAAAATTCAGAAATTCGTTCTGACACTTTAGTTGTAGCAATTATCTGTTCAAGCATACGTAACTAGTAATGAGGAAACAAGTTAAGTTACAGGGTTAAGTTGTAGCGAAAAAGTAGTTTCATTTCGCTATTTCCTGTGTACTATATCAAGAAAAATTTCCCCTATTCAGTGACCTGCTGACTAGCTTCATGCTTACGGAGATAAGTGTATTCAAGCTAAAAATTTATCATATTTTCCCTACATCTTATTATTATTGACATTTCTGGCACCAGGTAAAGTATTGACCCAACAGCTACCGGGACATTCTTTTAACTTTAATTAAGGTTATTGTTCCAGCTAGTAGTTGGTAAAAAACGCCAAATGCTTCCAAACAGAATGGCTCAGTGCCTGTTCGGTGAGTTGTACAGTAGAGACACGGTGATGATACTTATTTATGCACAGTGTAAATTTTGTAGTAGATCGCTTAATTACGGGAAAACGTAATGATCAACAATCGCTACTTACCTACCGTGACACTTCGATGGTCTTCAAATGAAGTTCGGGTGGTGTTATGAACGCCACTCGATACGCATAGGTCTAAGAGCTAAACTCTGACCCTCTGGAGGGCCTGCTGTGAGTGATATCCATTGTTTTTGTAACTGTTGAAAGTTGAACTTGCAAACACAAGCATGAAAGAGTCAATCCCGAAGAGGACTATTTTTGTGAGTTCTCGGGACAAACCTTCGTTTGACGACCAATGTCGGTTAGCTTTTGATGCTAAACAAGAGGCTTATCAGGCTTGGCGGCGTTCGCGTGACCATGCGTTGTGGCAGACCTATGTAGATCGTAGCGCCGAGACTAAGCGCGTGTATGAGAGGGCACAGCATTGTCAGAGGCAGCGTTCCCGAGAGTCTCTGTTGAGTAGTGACCATCCACATCGTTGATGAAGTAAGCTAGAGGGTTCAGTCGTCGATGCTGAACCTACGTTGCCGCCCCTTGTTGGTCCCGGTGGAGGTATCATTGCTGATCCCTTGGCTAGGGCGGAGCTCTTGTCGTCTCACTTTGACGGGAAGCAGAGCAGAGATGTATTGTCATTGCCTCACGGATGTCACCTTAAACCTCGTTTGACCTCTTTGGCGTTCCGATCTGGTACAATCAAGGTGCTGCTTGAGAGCCTTGATTCTTATGGAGGTGTGGATTCGGTGGGCATGTTTCCTCTGTTTTATATGCAGCTTTCCGGTGTTTCCGCCCCTAAGCTTAGAGTAATCTTCCGGCGCCTGATACGGCTTGGAAATTTTCCCCGTTGTTGGCGTACTGGGAATATTAGTCCCATTCCCAAGGGTCCGGTGTCGCCCCATGTCGCCAACTGCCGACCCATTACACTAACACTAATTTTGTCGTCGGTTTTCGAGAGATTGATCGCTTCTAGGCTTCGTCGTTTTGCTGTGGCTACGGGTTTGCTGACTGCTGGTCAGTTTGCGAACAGAACTGGTTTGGGTTGTTGTGACGCATTTCTGTCGGATCACACCATTTACAGTCTGCGCTGGATTGTGGGTCCGAGGCATGCCCTGTACAATTGAACCTTAGCGCGGCGTTTGGCAGGGTCTACCACACGAGGCTATTGTACAAGCTGGAGTCGTTTGGTGTGAGTGGAAAGGTTTTGTCAATCATTCGTGATATTGTTTCTGAGCGAACGCAGAAAGTGTCTTTTGACAGTGTTTTGAGTCCATCAGTCGCGGTGGAGTCTGCCACCATTCAGGGTAGTGTACTTGGCCGACTGTTGTTTGTTCTCTATTTGAGTGACATGTTCTCTTCGCTAGAAAACACACCGGTCAACTATGCCGACGATTCCACTTTGGTAGCAGTAATACCTACTCCTCGTATAGATAATGCTGTCGCCCAGTCTCAGAATAAGGACCTGTCGCGCATTAGTGCATGGTGCTCGGCCTGGAGTATGAAATTGAATGCCAGTAAAACCAAGTCCATGATTTTCAGTCGGTCTCGGACACTTTTACCGCAGCATCCACATCTGAGGATAGATGACACTTTACTTCAGGAGTCTAGCTCCTTGGAGATTCTCGGTGTTGTCTTTGATGAGAAGCTTACTTTTGAGCCTCGTATCAGGCGGCTAGTGTCACGTGCTTCCAGTAAGATCAGGCTCCTGAATAGGGTGAATTTTGTGTTTGGTGACAGTGAGGTTATCCGCAGATGCTTTTATACTTTTTGCTGCCTGTGTAGGAGTATTACTCGCCGGTCTGGGCTTCAGCTGCTGACAGTCACTTGCGTCAGTTGGACCGACTTGTCAGTTCAGCCAGCAGGCTGTGAGCCGAAACTTATCTGGTGAATCTGTCCCACAGGAGAGCAGTGGTCGGACTCTCTCTGTTTTACAGGGTGTACAACAGTGAAAGACATTGGTTGTATTCTTCTGTCCCTGCTCTCAAGGTCTTTAGGAGAAATACACGTGCTGTGGTTGGTGCACACTCTTTCACATTGGAGAATGTTAGATACCGAACTAGTCCGTTCAGTCGGTGCTGGTAAAGTATGGAATTTGTTGCCGGCGTTGGCGTTCGGTGGTGTTGGCCTGCAGGGATTTAAGTCAGCTGTTAATGGCTTTTTGTTTGATTTTCTTAACAACGTTTCGGGCAACCCGGTTATGCATAATGCCCAATTTGGGTTGTACTATCTGTCCGTGGTGGCCCGGGCGTAAAGTTTTAGTGATAATAACAACAAAATCGAGTCAAAGACAAATATTTGTTATTTCCATTTCATGTAGAATGCTTTAGTTCTTAGAAATGTTAGTCTTTGTGTATGGCAGAATAGGCGTTTGTACAAAGTGACCTGGAAATAACAATTACAAACAAACTACAGCACAGTTAGCTTGTTAACAAGAGTGCGAAAATGGCAAGGAGAGCGTTAGAATTCATTACCACGAATTCCGAGTAAAAAATCATTCTGCTGTACTAAGCACTCATACCGTAGCTTTTTTTTAAGTTTCTGTCAAATTCTGGTCGCCACATCAGTGCTACTACATATATTGATAAAATGGAAAGAATCCAACTCAGAGCAACAAAATTGATAAAGAAGCTGAGAAACAGGCCATACGAGTGCAGTAAGTGGTATTCATCTCTCTCGAGTAGAGATGACTCAGGAGGCACTTAATATAAAGGTTTAAGTACTTGAATGGCTTCAACGACGTGCTCACAATGAGACTTTTTGAGAGAGAATTTAATGATCAGTTGCGAAAGAACGGCCTAAAAAGTCAAACATAGAGCTCGAAGAACTACTCTAAGCCAGCAGTTTTTTTTCCGTATTTCTTAGTAAATATTCGGAATAGATTCTCCTCGGAAGTTGTCGATGCAGAGACAGTTAAAGTGTTTAAAAATCGTCTTGACAAACATTGGAAGCAACACTAAGCACAGCTACGAACACTTTCTCCAGGAGTCACAAACTCTTACCGGCCCAAGCTTCAGAGGCCACGTAACTCCACTACCGTTCATGCCCCAACTAACTTACCGTCGTCGAGCGCCGCGGATCCGCAGAAATTAATTCTGTTTGCCCGATCATCGCCATTGATGATTGGTTCTCGTCTTCTTTTCTACCTCAGATATCTAAATGATTCTAACATATTGGCAATAGCTCATAGAGGGCCGGAGCGTAAGTCTTCGCTGCTCTCAGGGTATGGGCTTGTTGGTCTGTCTACTGCCGCTTATTTAATCTAATCCACACTTAAGCTTGTGACACTATTGAAGCGATTGTAGAGCATTGGAGTTTAACTAAATAAAGCTTTAACTGAGAAAGAAAACAGAAAAGCATACATCGTCTAGCACGCAACACTTCCAGCAGAAGCATTGCCGCGAAATGTTGCATAATCTCTCTGTCTTGCATTAACAATTCATTCATACAAGGAAAGCGCTGAAGAATAGACCATTAACTTCATTTGAGTATAGTTTATAGCCGAGCTTAATGCAAAATTCTGTCCGAATTTTACCCGTTTTTAGCGAGCGGTAGCTACACTTTAAAAAATTCCTTGCTGTAATGGAGAAAACTCCATATATGTTACCTTAAAATCCCCATATTTATCACCGGCGAACGAAGTGAGAGAGGTGATAATTTTTTCGTTGAAAATTTAAGTACCTCCGCCAAGGAGGTTATGTTTACATCGGGTTTGTCGGGTTGTTTGTCTTTATGTCTGTATTTCTGTCTGTCACTAAGATCACTCAAAAAGTTATAGATGCATTTTGATGAAATTTACAGGAATTGTTAGGTATTATAGGAGGAATAGATGATTAATTTTTGGTGAAGATCCGTTCATCCATTTGTTTGTTTGTCTCCTTCATTTTTCGCAATGCTATAACGGAAAAAGTTATGGACGGATTTTTATGAAATTTACGTGAGTTGTTAGGTATATTATGAAGAGTAAATGACAAAATTTTTGTAATGATGCGTTTGATTGTTCGTTCGTTTGTGACTATTTTTAATTTATGCTTGTTAGCACAATTTCTAAAAAATATTGAATGGATCTTTATGAAAGCTATAGTTGTTAGTAATGTTAAAAGACATGAATGATTAAATGTTGGTGCAGATCGGTTGGTTCATTTGTATGCTTGACTCATGTTTGTCATAATGCTTGTTAGCAGTAAATCTCAACGCGTTATTAACGGATCTTCAAAAACTTACTGAAGCTGTTAACACAAATAGGGCTAATCAGATTTTGGTGTTGATACAAAAAAATGAGTGTCTCAGAATCGATTGTAATTTTTCGTAACCGTTGCCTTGCTTGGCGGAGGTATGCGCTCTCAGAGTGCTCTAGTTGTATATGTATATTTATCTGTCCACCCAATAAGTGGTCGAAGGAGTTGAGCAATGTTTATAATTTTTTATAGAGAGTTTGGTGGGTTGACCTAGATGTGATCCATTCAAAAAACTAGGCCTAGCTGGCCTTGAAATAGTATATGTTTCAGTGCAAGCTGATTTTCAAGAACTCATTAGTATATTCGGCTTAGACACTTACTTCGTGATTCATTAACGGCGCAATCGACAGGTGAGGGTTCGATTCCGACACGAAGGCTTTTTTTAAGAGTGTTACGAAAATTACGGAGGAAGTTCCGTAGGTCTTGCGGAATTTTCTTCGCATTTTTGCTGCTATATCATTCTATGTTAAAGTTACATCTTTTCATTTACAGAGTAGCACAAACACCGAGAAACTCTACTCTGCACGCCGGTCATATATGTATATTGCTACCGTTGGTCATAGGGAGTGTTCCAAGTTGTTAATACATCTAACTTCCGAGAGACTAAATATAAACCGTTGTTACACTGATAATGCATTTGTACCAATTTGAGCATGGTATTCATATGCCTGTACATGTGCCAGTAGACTATAGTTTCCTTTGTGAAGTGAAAAATAACAAACCTCCAAATTTCCCGGGAATCACAGCAACTTTTTTTTTCCGTAAGATACAATCAATCAACATTGCCAACGTATCTTACGATTATCTTTTTTTTATCACAAGGTGGAATTTTATTACTGAGGTTGCATGTCATTCTGATTAAAGGCTTCAACAAACTTTGTACTCATTTTGGCTGCGGAACACATTTTTGGCTGTCGACAAAAAATAAAGTTTTGTGATAGTGGCTGCATGTTGGCCTGATGCTTTCTTCAAACTTTTTCTTTTATAATGGCGGCATAATTACTATACCAGCTCTCGGCAAGAGAGCAGATTTTAGTATTGGAATGCAGTATAACATATATTATTTATTTTAGCGTGCCGCAGCATTGACGCTCGTCAGCTAATTACCATGGATACTACAGTAAACAATAGACAAAGCTGGGCTCTCGTTCAATATCCACCGCAACACGAAAGAATTTATCGATTTATTTCACGCTCGGTGCTGCGTGCACGTCTCTTAGCTTATAAACCTCAATTTACTGAGTCTGTTTTGCTAAAACAGAATTAACTTGTAAAGTTGCGATGAATCTATGGCTGTTTTGTAAAAATAAGAGCAACATGTTCTCCAGAAAACTCGAGGTCTACGTTCAAAAATAAAACTAACATGCTGTCAGAAGTCGGTGCAGCGGCGATGCTAACCCTAATTATATATAGGGTGTGCGGGGGGTTCGCAAGCTCGCGCATTAGAGCCTTCCGTCTATGGCGCCATAGCTCTTAGCTGCTAATGTCGACTGCAGCCGGGTACTCCTCTGGAGCCAGTTAGCCTATGTCTGCAGCACGAACCATTGACGGACCATTTGTTAAGGCAGTTCAGTTGTAGTCAAATTCCTCTATAGATTTGTCAGTTTTATGGGTATTTCTGAGATTTTGTTCGGCCCATATCTTAGCCCCGCCCACTACCTTTACATAGAGAAATCTCAGATATACCCACAGAACAGGCACCGCTGTAGAGGAATTTGACCAGGACCGATCTGCCTTGATTAAATGGTTAGACTATGGTGCTTCTCGGTTTCCAAGTAGGGGATGCTGTCAAGTTGACTTGACTTAGTTTACTTAAACAGCAAATAAATTGAAGTCTATGTTGTAAGAATAAAATTTACTTATAACTCCTCATAAGTTGATATCTGACTTGGACAAGGTAAAATTGACTTGTAAGGAAGCCACAGCAAAGCCAGAGGCGATGTCGTAAAAATAAACTTAATTCGGAAATCCCAGATAACTCGAGGCCCGAGTTGCAACGTTCAAAATTAAGTCGTAAGAATAAAATTGATGTGTGAAACCTAGATAACTCAAATTCTGCATCGTAGTAGTGAAGTTAACTTGTAACCCTCTTGCAGCTATACTAAAGTCTTTATTTGAGATCTAAAATTGACACATAAATCCCATATAACTCTAGTCCCTTACTGCAAAAAAATAAAATTACTATGCGAGCCACAGATAGCTCGCTGTCAAAATTTATATGATATAAATAAAAAGAACAATTAAATACTAGCTAACTCTGGATTTACAGTATACAGAAATAATACAATTAACACGTAAATCCCAGAAACTCGGGGCCTACAGTCTAAATATTAATTTAATATGTTAGCAGTAGATAGTTTGAGGTCTAAATTTACACCACACAAAATATATATAAATAGAAAAAAAGGCAAAACACAGATAACTCAAATTCTAATTTCATAAAGGCAAATTAGCATGTAAATCACGGATAACTTCAAGTCTAAGTCTTAAAAACTAAATTCACACATGAGCCCAGATATCTCAAGTTCAACTTTTGCATTATATTAAAAAAACACAAATAACACGCAAACCCCCCAAAAAAATTAAAATATATGTCGTTGAAGAAAAAACTGACTTTTACACAACAGACAACTCAAATTCTATATTGTAAAATAATATTAAGATACAAGTCCCAAATTATTCGGGGTTAAATTTTACAAAAATAGACTCGGGTATTTCTCTGCCACACCATATGGCTCGTGCTGTCGTAGTTCTGGTATGCAAACTTGCAGGGCAACCTTAGGTAGTTGTTTTATCGTGATACATAGTGTCCAAACATAATAAAATTTCTACTTTATCAAAAGAAAAGTTACAATCAGTAATGAACGCATGTTCTCCAAATTTGCCTGCACACATCACTTGCCGTTACTGGGGATCTGAAATTACCCGTAACGTTTTCGAACACCAGCGCTTCTTCTTGCTGAAGTTTTCTTGTGTTTCGGAAGATGGACCTGGCTTCGACTTCTCATTTTTTCCGAGAGTAATTTCGGACACTTTCACGGATGTTACAAATTGTCAAGTCATACTACCTATTTTAAATTGGCTCAAGAAGGCCTCCAATTTTCCGGTTCTGAAGATTTTGCGAAATTAAATACGGTTCAAACTTTCAAAATAGGTGCATGATTGTTAACACTCCATATAAAGATTTTACAACTGTTTCCCTGTACGAAAAGGAATAGACCGCTGAGAGTGTCTTATATAGTGCAGAAATGTTAGCATTTGTCATTCACATGAAAGCTAAATTTCACAGGAACAGCGCAGGAAACGACATCGAAAAATACATACAAGACAGTAAATTCTAGCTCAACAAGTAAATGTTTAGACTCAGGTATCTCTACATTGATGTTCATGTAAGGGGAGGCTTGTAACGTCAGATCCCAAAGGCAAAAGATTGGATGCATTTTGCCATGTCTAATTCGCTCGTCGGCCAGCCTCGTAAACGTGGCTCCAGATGCAGCATTCTTAAGACTTTCTGGTTAAGCTCTATCGTTTGATGTGTAACTCAAAATGCAGAACCATAGCCTCAAGTATTTACTAGCCTAGTTACCATACAAACTTACCGGTGAAGTAAATGTAACTTCCGACCCTTGTGAGGTCAATCGGAATCCTGCCCCGTGCCGGCTTTTTGAAATTTTTAAATGAGTCCCGGAAGTCATGCGTATAAAGAGCGTTAACTAGAAAGCAAGCGCTGCTTACCTGTATATACCTCGTACCCCTTGCTTGTCTGCACATAGGAGCATTACATAACAGTCGACGGAATTAAAATTTAACGTTTCGAGATGAAAAATTCCATCCTCAGAAAAAAAAAAGATTCTAGGTTACGATCAATGTATAAAAATTTCTTTATTGTAGCTCAGTAAGGGGAGCGGAGGTGTTGTTGGGGTAAAGTTATTTAATATTATTTAATATTAAACTCTTTGCCTTAGTGTATTTTATAGGAGCATTACTTTTAGCTTCTTTTCAAGTGGCAATCCTCTGCTACTTACACTTTTATTATACCTGAAAAGTTTTGTATATCAGGTGTAAATAAAGACATAGATCTTGACGACGTTCATTCATCGCTCTGCACTGTAGCCTGAACCTATTTAGTCGGCATTGAAATTAGCCTCACAGCCGAGTGCTGTGATGAACTACCGCACGATGTTTAATATATCACAGATGTTTAATTTTACCATAGTTGACGATGGAAGAAACTTACATGTCCATTCATTTATTTCTAACTTTTTTTGTATTGATGTTAAAGTGTTGCTTCACTATATTGTCTTAATTTAAATGTTGATATAATTATGGCTGATGTAGGCATTTGTATACAGTGGCTCCTGATTGCTCTCATTACAACTGAAGTGTTACTAATCAATACTTAAGAATCGAGGGCAAAATAACCTTCGTTGGAAGTCACTTGATCAAAATAATTTGCACTGCAATCAATGGCTGTGTCATAGGGCAACAGCCGTACTTCTTCAATCTTCATCATTGTAAAGATATCGATAACATGGAAAGAGTCCAACGCAGAGCAACGAAACTGATACCTCAGCTGAGAAACAAGTCGTATGAACGCCGCCTGAAAGAACTGGGTCTGA
>LQNS02278181.1:540284-554741 GCA_001587735.2 Parhyale hawaiensis
GTGGCCTAAGTTGACTTTACCTTTAACGTTACATGGTACACAAAAGAATTTGGCTTATGTCTAGAATACAAAAAAAAGGAGATATCGCAGTGGTCTTACCTTTTAGACCTCATTCCGTGCCATTGCTTGGCCTCCGTCAGGTAACAGTATGCGCTGTTACTGTAGCAGGGCCATTGCGGATTACTCTCTTAGTAATGAATTGCTGGATTTTTCAATTTTGATATGTAGGCTGCTGTTTTGACTTTGAGATAGCCTACTCTTAGGCCAAGATTGGAACTTGGCACATTCAATAATCTGAGGAATATGTCGTTATAAACAACGTGTAAGCGTGCAATGAATTGCTTTTATAGTTACACCAATGAGAGTTAAAGTGCAGGGAGTAACGATAGGTTAAGGCATTTGACCTTTTTCAGAGTATTGTCCTAATTTTAGAATTAACGTGCTACCAACTGTGTGTAGCTTCTGTGTCTATTTCTTTACATCCCGGTCATCACCAAAATCATTATTAATTAATGATCCAGGTAAGAGAAGCCGCTCACATTCGGGGGTCCAAACTAATGAGAACAGAATGTTTATAACCATGCAAGCTATTTATCCTATATCTAATATATGTACATACCGTTTTTACTGTATGTTCTCTACACAGGCACTCCAAGTTTATAATGCAGTATGAAACTGTCATCATAAAAAATCATCGAATGTACGAATCACCCTAGACTGAATTACTCCAGGTCACTGTTGATGTACGTTTACTTTTTAGCGAGATGCAAGATTTTACCAGTCCACGTTTTAACCTGTAATTTAGCAATACTGCACAGCCGACGCATTTTACCTTTCTTCGTGTCTCCTTCTTCTCTAGCAAATGTCCATCACGCTCGGACCTCTAGTTTGACTGCTCCCGTTCTACGCCCATGCATTTGCGAGCGCACCGTTCTGTCGTAAGCCAAACAGACACATTATATAGGCGACGAGTCTTTTGGAGCGGGTAGCATGGCAATCATGGCTACGTACATTGTTTCTGTGAGTGACTTTAATCCAGACCAGGAAGACTTTGAAGTTTACTTGGAGCATGTCAAGTTATTCTTTACAACCAATAATTCTATAAGTGAAGCCAAGAAACTGCCAGTTTTTCTTACTCTGATTGGTGGTAGAGCCTACAGTTTTCTTCGGGATTTGCTGCATCCTGAAGATCCTGCATCTCAGACATTTGATGAAGTGGTGACTAGTCTCAAGAGTCATTATGCACCTGAGCTCAGCGAAATCACTGGATGTTCCGTTTCTTCGTATTCGTCAGGCTAATTCGAGTATGTCGGCGGATGTTGCTTCGCTGAAAAGACTAGTCAGCATTCGTAATTTTGGCCAGTTTCTACCGCAAGCTCTTCGTAATAAATTTGTCGAAAAAATTTTTGACTTCACTTTGCAACGAGAGTTATTGAAAAAGACTCAATTACCTTTTGAAGATGCTGTGAAGTTGGCTACTGCATATGAATTAACTGAGTAATCCTCGAAGACTATACAAGAAGCCTCCGATGCAGAGCCTGCAGCGGTTTGTGAGGTTGGCAAAGTGCCACAAGCTTTAGTCATGTATGGGAAAAAGTCTCAATGTTCCAAGGATTTCAAACGACAGCCTAGTGATCACAATTGTTATCGATGTAGTGGAAATCATGCAGCTCATTTGTGCAAGTATAAGAACTATCATTGTAATTCCTACAACTCTATGGGTCACCATAGCAAAGTGCAAGCAGAAAAAAGTCTACGGCAACTGTATTCAACATTTCGCACCAGGAAACCGAGCCAGCGCCTGAGTTAGAGTTGTTTCATCTAATCGAGAGGAAGATTAGCGCTTATATCGTCGAAGTGAAGTTGAATGGTCAGCTCATGCCCATGGAAATAGACACCGGAGCTGGTTGTTCCATTTTGCTATCATCGGTAAAGAAGCGAAACTTCCTGATGTGCCACTGGAGAAGGACAGTAGCATCTTGCGCACCGTCACCAGTGGAGGAGTGAAGGTACTTGGAACACTGTTCGTGGAGGTACAGCACCAACAGTAATCAAAGAGACTTCCTTTGCTGATCGTTGATTGGGAAGGACCGCTTGTCTCTGGAAGAGACTGGTTGAAGGAACTTCGTTTGGATTGGTCTAAGGTACTAAAGTTCAACGATTCGTGCAATATTTCGATTCTAAGCTAGGACATGTTACTGATTTTAAAGTTAATTTGCATCTTAAAGAGGGCGTAAGCCCTAAGTTTTTACAAGCTAGGCCTGTACCATTTGCGTTGAAATCAGCTGAAGACAAACAAATAAACCAAATGTTGGACAATGGCATTGAATCTAGATTGAACCTAGATTGAACATAGTGATTGGGGGACTCCCATTGTATGTGTCCCAAAGAAAAACAATGAAATTTGAATCTGTGGAGACTAGAGGGTAACTGGAAACAAAGCCGTTGAGCAAAGCAAGTATCCTTTGCTTAATGACTTCAAATTAACGACTATGGCCCTTGCAAATGAGTATCAGCAGCTTCAGTTAGCTGAAGAGTCGAAAACCTTGCCAACTATCAATTCGCACCGTGGCTTATTCCGTTACAATGGACTTGGGGTCGGATTATCGGAAACTCCTCTTATTTTCCAAATGTTCATGGATAACGCGTTGAAGGACTTTCCAGGTTGTATTTGTTGTCTAGGCGATATACTGGTGACACGGTCGTCAGAGTTAGAGCACTTACATAATTTGGAAATGCTTCTATCTAAACTGTCAAAGCTTGGCCTTAAATTGAACAAAGCAAAGTACAAGTTATTTCAAGATTCTGTAGAGTACTTAGGTCACAGAGTGGACCAACAAGGTAGTCATACTCTTGAAACTAAGGCTGCCGCAATTAGGAATGCACCTGTGCCAGAGAACGTATCGCAGCCAAAGCCTTTCTAGGTGTGGTTAATTCGATGGTCAGGTCTTCCAAATTTATCTACGGTGTTAGTGCCATCACACGATTTGCTTCAGAAAAATCAAAGGTTTAAGTGGAGTGAAGAGAGTCAAGCTGTATATGACGCAGAAAAAATTGAAATGTCCTCGCCTAGAGTCACTACGACCCAAAATTACCGATTAGGTTGGCTTCTGACGCATCGCCCTACGGGCTGGGTGCCGTGATCCCACAGCAGTGTAGTGATTGGAAGAGAAATCCATCGCGTTCGCTTCTCGAACACTGACTGCAGTAGAGCGAAATTACTCGAAAGTAGAATGTGAGGCATTGTCTATAAATTTTGGCATTATGAAACTCCACAAGTATTTCTATGTTAGGCGTTTCGAGCTAATCACTGACCACAAACCTTTGCTTACGATTTTTGGTTGACGTAAAGGCGTACGAGTGTTTGTGCTGCACGTTCACAACGCTGGGCATTAGCGCTATCTGCTAATAATCGCACTTTTCTGTACAAGTGAAGTATTAGTCATGCCAACGCGGATTCGTTATCGAGACTTGCTTGGCCTGATGCATCTAAGTATCTCAGTGTATCGCACGTCATTTATGGAAGCTTTACCAATTATGCTTACGATATAGCACGAGCTACTATAAATGACCCTATCCTGAGTAAGGTACAGTTTTACGTACAGCAAGGTTGGCCAGATAATATGTCTAATGTGTTTTCTCCATATAAGGCTCGATCCATTTCTTTATAGGTAGAACAATATTGTGTTTTGATGGGCCATCGTGTTGGTGTCCCTGGAAAACTTAGGTCAGCAATCTTGTCAGAACAGCAACTTCCTAAACCCGGTGTTGCCCGTATGAAGGAAGGCACTTGCGCGTAGCTACGTGTGGTGGCTTGGTAGAAACGACGGCATCGAAAGGTTAGTTTGGTTGTGCGAGTCTTGCCCGGCGTCAGTTTCGCAACAACCCACCGGCAGCTCCGCTCCACCCTTGGTTCCTAGCTAATGCATCTTGAGAGAGGATCCAATATTCACCATGCAGAGTTAATGGATAGCAATATTTACTTATGATGGATTCTTTCTCTAAATGGCCCGAAGTTTTTCCTGTAACAAAGACTACTTCTTGCTAGACCATTCGCATTTTGCGACATTTGTTTTCTTCCTATGGTTGCGGAAAATTTTGATTTCGGGCTTCATTTAGAAGAATTTCAATCTTTCCTATCTATGAATGATATTCAGCTTATTAGAAGTGCTTCTTACCACGCCGCTAGTAACAGCGCCGCGAGCGTATAGTGCAATCTTTCAAAATGTCTATGAATAAGCGTTTACCTGTACCGTCTATTCATAAAATTGCCAACTTTTATTTTCTTATCGCAATATACCACATTCGGCAGCAGGTGAAAATCCTGCTCGTTCATGTTTAGGACGTGCGTTCGTACAAGGATGTCACTTGATTTGCCTGATCCTAAACTTAACATGCATGCAAGTCAGCAACGTCGGAAAGAAAATTAGGATAAACGCCATTGTCGGACTTTATGTNAGGTGAAAATCCTGCTCGTTCATGTTTAGGACGTGCGTTCGTACAAGGATGTCACTTGATTTGCCTGATCCTAAACTTAACATGCATGCAAGTCAGCAACGTCGGAAAGAAAATTAGGATAAACGCCATTGTCGGACTTTATGTGTATTAACTAAGGGAGATTCTATACCGACAGCTAATCCGTTGGGACCGTCTAAGTGTTTGATTGGCAAAATTGTGAAACGTGTTACCTTTGATACCTTTGATGATACTTCGGACGAGGTCCAGGCGACGTTATGCACGCCGCCCATCTTGTGCAGAGGTGATGCTGCAGTCCGTGACCAGCGGGGTGGCTAACAACGAGTTATNGGTGAAAATCCTGCTCGTTCATGTTTAGGACGTGCGTTCGTACAAGGATGTCACTTGATTTGCCTGATCCTAAACTTAACATGCATGCAAGTCAGCAACGTCGGAAAGAAAATTAGGATAAACGCCATTGTCGGACTTTATGTGTCTTAACTAAGGGAGATTCTATACCGACAGCTAATCCGTTGGGACCGTCTAAGTGGTTGATTGGCAAAATTGTGGAACGTGTTGGTCAAGTAAATTATCGTGTGTCTTTAGCAGGTAGGATTATTGTTCTTAAGCATATCGACCAATTAATTGCTTTCCATGGTGCCGTTCCTATTCCCGTATCTACTGTATGGCTGAGCCACAAGTCGGAGATTCCCAAGCTCCTGTAGAGTATGTTACACCCAGTAGTACTTAAGCTGTATACCCTGATAGTTCAATTACCCTGAACCAGATGCTAATATAATGTATCAGTTCGGCTTGCGACAGAACCGTGCGGATGGAAATGCATGGGCGTAGAGCGGGAGCAGCCAAACTAGAGGTCCGAACGCGATGGACATTTGTTAGAGAATTACTTGAGGATGAATATGGCGCGTCGCCAACGCAGGCCTTGGCGCCCTGTTAGAGAAGAAGGAGATACGAAAAAAGGTTAAACACGTCAGCTGTGCTGTGTTGCCAAATTACACGTTATAACGCTGTCTGGTAAAATCTTATATATCGCTAAAAAGTAAACTTACGGAGATTCCCAAGTCAGCCCAAGCATTTGCGTGCGCACCGTTGTGTCGCATGCCGAACAGATACATTATAGCCACGAACTTAGGTTCATAATATATTCAATGGCCAATTGCGTGCCACTAGCACAACTTTTATTGAGAACTCCGATTAACGTTTAAACATTCAGGCTGAAATTACTCAGTTTCATATCAGTGCTTTCACAGAACTAAGGCCCGCATCGCCAAGAAAATAATAGAAAATACTTGAATGAATCCCCATTTGCTTCGATTTTCTAGGTTGTACTGCTCAGAAGAATATCCTCCACTTTTCCTTTTACTCAATTCGAATATGCTGAGATGTCGCCAAGTTTTAGAATGGCAGTTGAAATACGAATTTATATTACTGCTAAGATGGCACTTCCGCCGTCTTCAGCGCTTCCACCCAAAATTTGGTTAGCCAACTGAATTTCTGAGTAAAACGGACAGGGAGAGCCCAAGTATAACTAACAAACTGTGCAGTAATATACAATGAGATAGTCGTCTGAACAGACACTGATATACGTCACAATAAATATTTATCCACTGATCGTGGCTCACTGGAATTACTACAGTATGCAATTTTCTTAATTTGATGTGTTCTCGCGGCCAGCCTTCAAACTAAAATTGTGAAATAACCATGGGGCGGGGGCAAAACTTCAGTTTTATTAGGGAGAGTAGCTGTTGAGATGGCCGAACAATCTACTAGGGAAGCTAATCTCTCTTGTTTCCAGAGCTGGGTAGCTGATTACTAAAAAGTTAGACCAACGAATTAAATGACGCTGTTTAGAAAATGCGTTAGCTCGCAAATATCATTGTGGCAATTTGTGCAATATGCATCGAGAGCACCTTGATCGACTTCCGATTACAATATACTATACCAGCGTACGTAACGGCAATAATACAGAGAGGTCGAGGCCTAGATCCCCCCTCCCCGGCTTTCTGAAAATGGTCCTGCTGGTCTCTCTGTCCATTGCGAACTGTTAATTTATTCTATTGGACTTTCAAAAATAGTGGTTAAAACTTTAGTATTTTCTAATGGAGTGCTACTTCCCTCATATATTTCTAAGCTCCAGGATGGATAAAACTGACGGTATATATGCTCACCATTTCCTCCTTATGATACTTATAAATAATTAGAGATAACAACGAAAGCAAATTCCACCTCTGCGTCATTATTGTTTGACCTTTAACTAACAAACCAATGCATATCGCTAATAAAATTGGTCAATTTTATATCATTATCACGATCGAAGGACCTTGTCAGCCCGAAACACAGTGTTAGAAGTTTCTAACGGTTTTAAAGTTTTAATATCGTCATGGATGGACTGGCCAGTTTTACAAGTGCCAGTAATTGCATCAATATCGCTGAATAATCGTTGAGTCTTCTTGTAATAGGGACCAATTTATGGATCTGTCAATTACAACTGATGCGATAGAGATTCTATCTAATATATCGTCGCCTTCTCTGTACATATTAGTCTTGTAGGCACATTGAGTTTGGATACCGGGATAAGAACTATTAGTGTAGTAGTAACAACTGATCCCTGCGCTACACATGTAATATATACAGTTTAATAAAACTGAACGCTATGCTACACGGTTAACTTACACAGAACTGTAAGCATTTTATGGTGAATGTCAAGAAAGTCAGTCCACAGTAGTTGGTGAGGGAAGCGAAGTATAATATCGTACGATGATTATTTTGTGCTTTATTAATAATCGTTTCAAAGAAGGCATCTAATTAGGTTTTGTTCATAAAATAAATGGAGGTGATAACTGTTCTACGAATTACCGGAAAGTTAATACACGCTTGATGGCAGAGTCCATCTTCGAACTTGAGTATAGTTTTAATCGAAAAAACCGTATTGAGAGATTCAGAAGACTCATTATAGCTGATTAGTATATCTTGTGCAGTAAACCTTGTTAAGTCTGATGCGGATCGCTTTGGGAGCGATGTTTTCAACATCGGCGTGTCACTAGTGGTGGAGTCATCAACAGATCTGTTTCAATTCAGAGTGAAGCGTGAATAATTGCTAACCTGTTCCCAATTCGTATACGGGGAGTCGTGCACGTTCTTCAATCAATGTTAAAAGCCTACTGAATTCAGAATCTTAAACATAGCTTAACACCAGTGGAGAAGGGCACAGTGACATAGAATAGATAGCTGCCAATTGTTTGACCAACAGGCCCATTCCCAGTCGGGACTTNAAAAGAAGAAGAAATAAAGTCAGGCAAACAGAAAATTGTACTAGCACAATTAAGTGCTGCACATCCGGGGAGCTTTGAGACGTTAAGTTAGTCGTGGTAGGAAATATAGATTACGGCGGCTTAGAAGCTTTGGCCGTTAGGAGTGGGTTTTACTCCTGGAGAACGAGTTCATGCCTGTGGAAGATGATGCGCCAACAACTGCGGAGGGTAGCCTATTCTAAATGTTCGCTATGAAGTACGGAATAACTGCTAGCCGAGAGAAGTTCTTCGATCTATATTCTTGTGTTTCTGACTGCAGTTTCGTAAGCGATCATTTCCGTCTCTCTCGAAAAGTTCTGCTGAAGGAACGTCGGTGAAACCCTTCAAATAGTTGAATATTTCTGTTAGTTGGCCTCTCAATCGCCTTTGTTCAAGGGGGATGTGTCCTAATTCTTGTAGGCGGCATTCGTATGGTTTGCTTCGCAGATGGGGTATCAACTTTGTTGGTTGGCGGTGGATTTTTTCCATTTTGTCAACATCTTTGCCCTTAGGTGGCGACCAGAACTGAACAGAAAATTATAAATGTGGGTGCACTAGTGCTTTGTACCAAGGAATTATTATAAGCTTAGGTTTGTGCTCAAAATTTCTGGTATTGAAACCCAGTACTCCGCTTACCCGTTTCATGCTTTTATCAACTTGATGTGTTGTAGATTATTTGTGATAGTTGGGTGACAGCCGCTGGTTACACCCCATTCATTTCCAATTGGGTAGGGGAGTTCTCCAGCTGTGGCCCAACGTGCATGACTGAGCACTTGTCGACAATAAAGCTCATCTGCCAAGTTACGGACCAGGCTGTGAGACTGTCTAAATCTTGTTTAGAGCCCAATTCTGTTTTTGGCAGAATGGCATGGTCAATATCAACTGCAAATTTACTAATTTTACTGATACTGATATAACGTACTATAAGTTCGACCGACAGGCAAAAAAAATCACAACTTTGAGACTTGGGGTGTTTGGAACGTCAGAGAGGAGTGGTGGCTTAGTCACTATGAGCCGTGCCACATTTTAACAGTTAAACAATTTTAGAAAATTCCCAGAACGTTCTGCTCTAGCCACCAAGCTAGAGAGCCAAACATAATTGATTCATCCTTGAAATGTTATGAACTGGGATGCATATTATGTATTACAGTAGATAAATCACAGCTCAGATACAGCATATGCATCGGTGCAGCAGCAGCAGCACCCAGTGCTTTGTTTTTCCTTAGTTATTTCAACATTGCTCTCGATGTACTTTATGTATCGAGTTTTGAATCGACTAGTGAAGAAATAACGTAGAGCTGAAGTGAATACACTGTCGGCTGCTTGCAGCTAGCGAGGTGGCCATCAGAACTACGCCATTGCTTCGAGACCGCCTGATCCTTGAATATAACTTTGAACTTATGTACTTCTATGATGGCCATTTTTTAATTTGAACACTTCAATATAAAATTATATTTTTTCATTCGTCCTCGATACATGAAAATTTTGTATTTATTATTATTTTTTTAAATCGTGATACTGCCGCTTCAAGCGAACTCAGCTGACGTTTAGCAAATACTTTGGATGACATACAATTGTGCTTACAAGACCATAACGAAACCTTGAAGCATTCGGATGATTAGGCCAAATTATACCTTGAACGCATAGAAAAACTGGCGTGCGAACCTGCCTCAAGAAAACATTCGGAGTGCTTGATCTTCCTCCATGCAGATCAAGACGTGAAGGAGGGGTTGAAACTTCCCAATCAATAGGGTACACATTGTTGAGTAGTTTTATTGGCAGTGATAGCGACGTCGAAAGTAATAGGTTGCTGAGAAATAAATACGTCGTTTTCAGAAATCTTCAAACAGACTAATAATCATTTCTTTAGGTGAGTGTCGTCAGAAGTGCTACTCGTACGCTGACGACACCCGACACCTGCGCGTCCGTCTCTGTGGAGCCTCTGCCCAGCGGCAAGTTCGCCTGCCATCTCTCCAACATCTACGTTGAGGAACAAGATCTCGTCGCTGTTGGTGAAGGCCAACGCGGGTGGACGTCATTGCGAAGTGAGTATAATCCTCTATCTCTATCTGATAATTCTCCAAGGGGATTAAAAAAAATTGACACGCTGATAAAAATTAAAATGCGTAAAATTATGATTGATCAGTAAGCAGTGAAAAACAGAGCTCAAAAAGGCATGCATAAATATAAGAGAACAATGCAAAGAGTACTGTTGTATACAAGATTCACACGTGAGAGAGGCTTAACTCCGCTAGACGAGGTGTGTTAATAAATTAATTAAGGTAGACGGGGTTCGTCAAGCGGACTTTAGATTCGACGGGGTAGGTTAAATTACAGGAGCCCTACCTAATGTCAAACGAAAGTAAATGAATATATTAACTAACCGTGAAATTTCCACGGGTCCCGCTTGCATCTCGGAATGAAACTGGGAATCTGAATTTGTTAGCGATGTTTCCTGAGAGCCACTGCTGATCGTCCAGCCGTGATTATATGATGAAATAATCAAAATGGGAGAGCTGCACTTGAGTCATTAGTCTGTGGCTTTGTGCAATGAATAAAAATATCTCATAACGAGAAAAATATTTCGACTTTGCAAAACTACAAAATAATGGCTCAGAAGTTGTAAATTTGATCTAGGAAATATATTGCATATTCTTAATTTCCTAGAAAGTAGAATGACTCTCGAAATAATTTCAGTTTAAAATGCCTTCTGGGTTCAGAGTCTTGTTGCCATTAAGGGAACCTTTTTGCAATTTTCTTAAATTTTATTTTTCAATCGATTTTTTTGAAACTTGCACATAAGATGTAAAATTAAAACATAAAAACATTTGTTCGTGTAACTTTTTCCGTTTAGGCCTTATTTTTTTTCGGAATATTAAATTTTCATTTTTTTTTCTAATAAACTTTAAAAAGAATGTAAGCCGATGACTACACTAAAAAAAGACAGTTTTGGAATCCTTGAAACATTCCTAAAAACGCTAAGGAGGGGGTTTTCAATTTCCTTTTCGTTTTCTATTGACGTGAGACTTTAGATGGGTTACCCGAAGAATCAAAAATATGTAAATTTTCTTGATATTTCATATAATAAAAAACTAAAAAGAAATTGAAAAAATCCCTCCTTAGTTATGTAGGGAATCTTTCAAGGATTCCAAAACTGTCTTCGTTTTTAAAAACTCATCGACTTGCGTTTTTTTTTTTATTCTGAAAAATCAAATTTCTCAGGGCGGCAAATTTTATGTTTTTGCTGATGATTTTTTTAAAAAATGCGCTGTTTGCAGTGGAAATGCACTTGGCATGTTTTGTCTATAGTACATTTCCACCTACAAATACCTTACATTCGTCATTCACTAATAAAAATATGAAATAGCCATGTATTAGACGAATAAATAATGAAAAAGTAAATTTTTTACCCCTTCCGTATCCCCTTTGCCCCCTTTTTGGGGGTTCTAGTGCTGCTAGCCCCCTAAAAATGTGGGACGTTATAGGCCCATACCTGAGGACACTTTTTGAGCCTAAAACAAAAAATAGAAAATTTTGGCCATTTTCCCCATTTACCGTGGAAAAGGCCCCCTCCGTAAATGAAACTCGTATCCTGTATACCAACTTCTGATGAAAACATTAAAATGACGACTGCGACATCATCATTGAGCAAAAATTTTCTTGCAGAAATACTGAAAACTGCCAGTCACTGTCTTCCTTTGTGACCTTACAACACTATCTACGTATATTATTACTCTGCTTGCCCCTCCGTTAGTTAGTACGATCGTGACGCCTTCATCGGTGTGAGAAAGGGGAAAATTAAGGCATGCTTGAGGTATGCTTGATGCAACCTGGGGGGGGGGAGGTCAATAAGAAAAAGAGTAAGTTCAAATTTAAGGTGCTACTACTCGCAAGTTTGATGTAGAAGATTCACTGCCTGACTTGAAACGGTTTTCAACCTTTGTATAGATGATACCGGTTCCGAGGGCATAACAATTGAAGAACAATATTCTTTTGTTCTATAGAATTTTCTCAGGTCACTCCAGTATTAGACAGAGGAAAATTCAGATGATACGGGTCTGAGATATCACTGAACATTGCTTCTGTTCTGTAGAATATTCACAGGTTCCAGGTAGGATAAATAAAATTAAAAATAGGTATCTTGGATTGTACTGTGATAGCTCCTCGGCATTTAGAAATTTTCGCATTGATGAAGGCACTAAGTAGACCAGTATCGAAAGCGTGGCCGACTAAATATAAGTTTGGTGATGATCTTTAATAACTGTTAAAAGTTCGCCAGTTCATGTACTGTCACTAAATAGGTTCAGCAGACGCTTAGATATCCCATATGTACTGTTTCCTAGTGTCAGTGATTGATTAAATTATTTCAATCAATTTTCTGTTGTAATAGAGTTTATATCCGTAGTATGGATGCTATTTTTTGCACAGATATGTAATAGTATTTGCATCTTTCTTCTGACGACAGTTAAAGCCAATTCATACTGTAAGTAGGAGCATATAAATTCTTTGTCTTGAAGAAGTCACTATTATTCTGTAGTAAAAATGTATAATATTAATAGCGTTGTTCCTTCGTGCAGTACGCTCTTCAGTAATAGATATGTATACGGAAATTAGAACTAAGCCCTTGGGAAGTTTTAGAGACTTCAAATGTTAATCATTGCACTCGTATCATATCTACCTACCTCTTTTCACTACATTCTATTAGCTTAGTCGGTAGCGGATGATATTTCTAATAGTACCAGTTGCGTAGTCAGGATACGCCGCATGTGAATAGAACGGGTATTTTTGGGCATCTCTGCTCTGAAGTTTTTCAAGCGAATGTGCTGCTCAGAAAGTATCTGCCCCTACGGTGTGATGTCTGTCTGAGCAAATGCAATGACATCTTGAGAACAGAAGTTTATCCTGTTGCGAGTGAAGAAATTGACCGAATTCGTTTTTCTTTTATTCTACAGCTATTGTATTAAGCAAAGCAGAAAAATGATGGGCTACTGATCAGTATCCACGGGTCACGGAATAGTGAGAAAAAATCGGATACACCGAAAAAAAAAAAATTAAAACGCGTAACTTTATGGAAGCTTAACTTATCTGTAAACTGTGGGAACAGAGCTTAGATAAGGCGTGCATATTCATAGGAGAATATTGCGAATGTAATGTATTTCTATGTCATTATCAGGACGCAAGTACAAATTCTTGGCCGACAACACAAATGCATGATTCACTTCTAAATCGAAAGACTTGGAAAGATTAGACTAGACGTAAGGTAGACAGGCTTTTTAACTATAGATTGGGTTAAGAGGCGGGCGGTAGTTCAGTGGGTTAAGATATGAGCGCTACCCCAGGTTAAATAAGGTAAGTGAAAACATTCACTCGCCGTGGAATTTTCACAGGCGCAGTTAGTAGAATGCTTACTTGCTTAGAGCTGTCTGTCGTAGCAGACGATGACGTCACTCCTCTTCTAAGTTTGAAAGAAGACATTCGAGTTTCTGTTAGTATTTTCAGCACTTCAGTATCTAGCTGTAAGTTCTCATGCGACTGAGGAGTCCAATGCGCGCGCGCAGTACAGACACGGCCGCATACCTCGCACACGTGCTGCTCCGCAGCTGCAGGAGGCCGGTGGCGCCTCCCACGCCTCGCCACCGCAGCCTCGTCATATGTCCAGGGGAAGTGCTCGATACCACGTGTGCACACATGACTCCAGGCAGCCCGGTCAGAAGCGAGTGCCTCAAGTTCCCGTCGGTCAAAGTCACACTTCTTCAGGCTGACGCTGAGGTTGTCCTTGTATCTCTTTCGCTGGCCTTATGCAGACCGTTCACCTCCGGCGAGCTCATTGTAGAACACCCGCCTGGGCAATCTATTTTCTGGCATGCGGATTGTGTGACAAACCAACCTCATCTGTTTCTGGGACAGTAACACTTCGACGGGGAGAGTTTGTATTCGTCTCCTCATCTCCACCCGTGAAACTCTCTGCCACTACTTGAAGCCTAATTTAGTTCGAAGGCATTCGGCGAGGAATTTTTCCAGAGCCTTGACATGTATTCTGTGGTACCTACGTTTCACCAGCATACAACAAGATAGAAAGGCCCACAACCTTATATATGGCCACTTTGGTGTGGATTCGCAGGTCTTCGTTGAGAAAGACCCTCCGCGCAGCCTCCCGAACGCTGCAGAAGCCAGACCTGTCCTCCACTGAACCTCATCATCGATGTTGCAGTTTGCTTTGAGGACCGACCCCAGGTAAGTAAAACGCTCCACATCTTTGAGCGGAGCTCTACGGAAGATAGACCGGGCTCCATCCGGTTGAAGAGTGCTCAGTGTCTGTTTTTCGGGTGTTGATAATGAGTCTCGCACGGCTGTACGCTCCAGCAAGAGCATCGAGGTTGCGCTGAAGATCTCAAGCGTCACAGCTCATAACAACTGCGTCATCTGCGTACCGTAGTTCCACCACTGAATCACTTCCGACGAGATCTCTCGCCCTTAGTAGACGCAAGTTGAAAAGATCACCGTCAAGGCGGTATCTCAGAGAGACACTATCTTCAGGATCGATTCCCCGTTGGGCGGCGGTCATCACAGCTGCTAAAAATAGATTGAAAATCACTGGAGCAAGGACGCAATCCTTCCTCACTCCTGTGCTGAGTGCTGACACCAAACGGGTCGGACTTAGTGCCTCTTCCCAGCACTCGTACCTCAGCCC
>LQNS02278181.1:570735-582468 GCA_001587735.2 Parhyale hawaiensis
TCCTCTACATCCTGCTAACATAATGGCAATAGCTCATAGAGGGCCGGGGTGTAAGTCCCGGTGTCTCTTTGGGAATGGGCCTTTTGGTTCGTCTACTGCCGCCTATCTAATCTAATCTAATCTCAACTCTAACTTGAAGTTTATGGACAACACTATCCTTGGTCAGGTCAGATGATTGTGACGTCTTGAGAGGAAACCTCCAGTAAGGTCACTGATAAACTCCAGGTGCTGGAAAGGCTTCTCTGTTAAATCAACCGTTGCTTATTGCAAGGGAAAGCTGCGAAAGACTTGTTAGTGGATGGCAACATGTTTCAAACTGTGGCTTATTTTTAAGTTGCAAGGTTTCCAAAAGTGCCATTTAATTTTTTTAATATGAAAGCTCATTGTGTTCTATTCTTTAAAAATTTCCAAAATATACATATTTTCATACATTTCCCATTATCTCAAGAACTAAGGCTGAAATGAAAAAAGTTGTATAAGTATAATATTTTTTTTTAAATACATATACTGAGGAGATTTCAGAACAACAGAACCCAACTTTTTTTTAATGTCCTCGTATTGAGGAATAGGGAAATGATTTACATGCTACAGCTGTATAAAGAAATGCACACAGACACCACCCCCCCCCTCCAGTAACAGGACTAGTAGCAGTTCAAGGTATATTGTCGTTGTTTCATTGTAAGTTGAGTTTGAAGGCAGTTTTCTCTTGGTATCCCTGATAGTGTACAAAACTTTCACTGTAATTTGTCGTAGTTTCTTTGTAAGTCGAGTTTGAAGGCAGTCTTCTATTGGTATCCCTGACAGTGTACAAATTTCTGGATTATGCAGAGAAGAAAATTAAAACAATTGAATAAATTACAAATTAATAACATTTAATGAGTGAAATTAATTGTGGGACACTCTGTACTATAAAACTCGTTCACGAATTGAGTTTCGTGTGTTCGCGAGTAGGTTAAGTCACAGAAGGTCTTGAATGAACGCATCAATTTGTTTTACTTTAGCGTTACTAATTCTTTCGATCAAGCTATAAAGTAAAATTCTAAAATTATTAGAGCTCCATTTTCATTCAATGACCTTAAGTTCTGCCATTGTACGACAGCGAATATATGTACGTAAAGTACTCTAATAATCACGTGTATTGATTGTTGAGCATGACTAATAATTATTATTTTTCTTGCTTTAGCTGTCTGCCGTTCAGAATAACGAGTGCAGACTCAGCACTGTACATAGAGCGTTCTGGCTCGTACTGCGTTCTATTTTTCTCAAGACAGTATAACGAAATGGTCAAAGCACTATACTCTTCACCATTAAAATGACGAACGGACAGTTATTGCTGTGCAAACGTTTGGATGCTTGGCTTGGATTCTTTAAAGCTAAACGTTGGCTACGAACTGTCAGCCTAAATTCTGGAAATTTTGTGAAGTGAACCAGCTTCGAAGAGTGCACAGACTGATTGCCATTTTTCCAAAATGTTGAACATTTTGGATTTTTGGGTGGCTCAAAATATCACTCGCTCATTGAGCATGGCATTATTCATGCCACTTGTCAGCTGGCAGCGCTGCCTTCTGTGCCTGAAGGGTGCCAGTCTTGCCCGCATTCTGGTCGTTTTCGGTGGTTCATGCCCGAGGAGCCCCAAGCGTTTCATGCCAGCAGGTAAAAGCAAAATTTATGAACTATTTGCAGTTCGAATAAGACAAAGTAGTTAGTTATGATTAGTTAATATGAGTAATATGCTGGGTGAAGCTGGCTACGTATATGAAGAATGTAGTCAATACCCGGTTACATCACGATAAAAAAAAATGTATCTAGCTGTTCTTTCATACTGATGAGATAATTAAGTTGGTTGAAGTTATATAAGAATATAAACAATGTAGCGGTTAGAGCTACGTTACGACACAAATTAAAACATTAAAATATTATTATACCATGTCCGATTAGGTAGCTTGCTGGAATTAAACGCACAAAAATGTGAAATCTTAAATCATACCCAGTTCTTAGGTAAAAAATACAGTTGTATACTTACACTCAGTTAGTAAAATGTCAATCAGTAAGCTCACTGCAGCTACTGTATATGTAGAGCACGTTGGATTGAGCGCTGAAATAATTCAGCCTTCCAGGCCTGACTTGTCCAGTATTTAATTCAGCAAGAAGCTTGTGCTTTGTCAATTTAAATTGTGTTGCAAGTGTTATAAGCAACACAATTGCTCTCAGCGTCCAGAAAACACCGCATTGCGGAGCAGGATTGAGTTTCCGTAAGTCTCAAGAGTAACCTATTGAGGGTCAATGTCTGGAACGCAGTTCAGCTGGTTGAAGTCAGTGAACCTGCTTGGAGTTACGTACAAGTCAAGCCTCCGAGGCTTACTTTTAGCGCCCAATCGTATATGCTTCGGTAGAATAATTAAAAAGCATTGATAATTTTCCCTGCTTGTTTGATTATCACCGAGCACACAATTTTCGCTACTGTACTAGGGAATAATCTGAGAAGAGCCAGGAGAAAAATATTCGTCTCTCTTTATGTTGGTACTTGAAAAAAAATCTTACAAAACCTTCTCAAAATCCATGAACCAAGCAAAAAAAAAAAATTAATAATTAGGGCCAGGGTTCGTGATTTTTACCTCCGCCAAGGAGGTTATGTTTTCGTTGTGTTTGTTTGTCTCTGTCTGTCTCTTTTTCTGTCACCAAGATAACTAAAAAAAATTATAAACCGATTCGGACGAAATTTAGAAGGATTGTTAGGTATGTTAGGAGGAACAGATGAATAACGTTTGTTGAAGATATCTCCATCAGTTTGTTTGTTTGTTTGTCTGCTGCATTTTTCTCAATGCCATAACTCAAAAAGTTAAGGATGGATTTTTATGAAATTAACAATAGTTGTTAGGTATAACGAGGAGTAAATGACTAAATTTTGGTAATGATCCGTTTGTCCGTTCGTTCGTTTGTCACTGTTTTTAATTTTATGCTAGTTAGCACAATAACTCACAATATAAAGAATGGATCTTTATGCAATTTGAATTGAAACAGTCGCATCGCACAATATGTAAAATGCGCTTGTCAACTTTTACATAATTAGAAAGGTAATATCTACGCTAGTTTGACTAAAGGTATTTGTTTTATGCATCTCGTGATTAGGGGTTAAGCTACACAAATATTCTAATGGCTCTTTTTCTAGCCTAAAGTAACCATATCTAACTTAACTATACCTAACCTACCATGCCGAACATAACAATTATTATTATTATTATTAAAACTTCACGCTTGAGCTCCAACGGACAGGTAATACAACCCAAATGAAGCATCTTGCAACACCGGGAAGCCCAAAACGCAGCTAAAGTAATCCAGCAAAAACTAACCGACACTGGTCGTCAAACCACGGCTTATCTCGAGACCTCACAAGAATAGTCCTCTTAGGGACAAACCTCTCCAAGATGAACACAGTCAAGTCGTTAAGCTCAGTGACAGGATCCACACTGTGAGCAATCTGACGCCAAGGTAACGTTCTTACTGCCAGAGTAAAAGCCACCCAGTTAGCCCTGCTCTTCACAAATACCACTCTCCTGGTGTCTACCACAGGAACAACCTGATTTAGGTCCAAGGACACAACAAGATGTGAGTGGTCTGAAGAGCCAATATGGGAGCTAACTGTCACCGTCATCAAGTCCGGGACATTAGTCATAACTAGGTCGAGACAGTTACCAGCATCTCGTGATTAGGGGTTAAGCTACACAAATATTCTAATGGCTCTTTTTCTAGCCTAAAGTAACCATATCTAACTTAGCTATACCTAACCTACCATACTTAACATAACAATACCCAACCGATTCATACCTAACCTTACCTAACGAACCTACCTAAATATTGGGTGCCAAAAAATATTTGACGCCAAAACATGTAGAAAAAAAAAATAAATAAAAAAAATATCACAAAAAATCGGTGCCATAAAGCCCATTCCGGTCAAAGAGAGTTACAGGCGGCAACCCCTAACCCATGAGAGTTCTAAGTTGAGTTGTCAGCTGTCTCACTTAAAATTAGGTTGAGTGGTTTCTAAAATACGCAATACAATTCAAAATGACAAAATCAGAACTTCTGTTTTAAGTTTTAGGCTAGTTCAGCTCTGTAGATTTATTTTATCTCAACTGTAATGAATCACTCGATATTACCTTAGATCTACTCCAGCAGGTACAAGCCGTCAAGTTCCAATTAACACGATTAATTGCATACGTTGCGATCTGGGTGCTTCGCAGAACATATTGAAAACATCAAGTGCGGCAATCTCAGTGGGGTTGGAGCCCTTTATTAATCCTAAAGGTATGCACTGTCTAGATAAGCTGTCGACTGACACAGCTAAGTTGTGTTCATCTAAACCAACAAACTTCGACTCGTTCGGAATTTAGAACAGTAGGGTTGGTTTTGACCCTTTGAAGCGTGTTACGAGCCTTATTCGACTCTGTGATAATGGGCTTAGCTAAATCGCCAAGGATCGACTCCATACCGGCAATGGCGGGATGCTAGAGTGCTGTGCTTGCTCCAGGTATATAAAGTTTCGCGATCCTCGACACGATGCGTCAGCGTCTCTTGCATATACGCCCCAGCATTGGTATGCTGCCGCCAAACAGATACGGGGATGGTCAGGGGAGGCAGTAATCCGTCAAGCCTTCCGCCTCTGTCTCAATAGCTCCGACAATACTTGATCGACTAACGCCATGCAGTCACCTGGGGACAACGGACAGGGCTTCCAACTGCAGCCCGTGCGAATGCATGTAGGCAGCCCAGTTAAGGCAAATAATCAAGTAGATTCTATACAGTTTTTCCTTGATTGGATTTCCAGACGTGATCAGCGGTCTCGCCATTCATAATGGTGTAGCAAAGAGTGTTAGGAACTCGAATACGCTTAAGTCAGCTGGAAATACCGTTCACAACTCCTAATAGATTTTTAAATTCGCTCAAGAGTATTAGAGTGATGTTATGCGATTGAAATTCGATTAAAGGAGCAAATTCAACATATCATATCGCATTCCTACTCTGTTTGACAGAAGCTGACGTGCCTAGTTCAAATTGTCATCAAGACAATTTGCATACGTTGTAGCTATGCCTCTTGTAAAGTAAACTGGAAGATATACTATCAAATTCCGTCAAAAAATGCCGGATGCTTTCGACATGATACTGGGCCAAATTGTGGGAATTTAATATTTGAAACACTTCTTGCTCTGCCAAAGCTGAAATCCGAGCTATGAAGATATCCGTAGTTGCTCTCAGAACTCGCATCCATCCTGATTTGTACTCGTCTGACATCGAAGCATCAGCTGCTCTGCGATGATGCTTTAGTCAACAAAAAACGGGTAACTATTCTTCAGTATACATCAGACTGGCGAAGAGTTTGAGGATTCGGTTTCAGCCATTATTTGCTCCACCTTTATTACTTCTTTGTGTGAAAGAGATTTTTGTTGCTGTTTAAGGGAAAATATCCGATTCATAAGATATCATGACGCATCTTTGATACCCAGCCAAAATTTACATGAATGATGCTTGATTGTGAGCTGAAACGATTTTTTTTTCTTATCACTGAGTAGGCCTGGGCAGTTATGGAGTAAGGAAATTAGTAGCATAGAATAGATAGCTTGCAGTAGACAAACCAACAGGCCCATTCTTCTGCAATCATAAGTTGAAAGTTATTTGTATTATTGTTGAAGATGTAAAAAACGTGTCCCAACCGTCCGTTCATTTATTTATAACGTATTTTGGTTTATGCACATTTAAGCAAAATAACTTGGCTTTGCTTCTTATCTATTTATAGATTTACTATGCTTACTTCTTTTACATGCTGACATAATTACGGCTTAGCTGATAGTGGCAACTGTATACAGTGTCTGCTGATTGTACACATTACACTTGTAGGGTTAATGTTCATTGCTTAGAGATTCGCACAAAAAATATATTCTTATCTAATAATACGATGTCGACAGAGCTACTAAAATTTTAACGGTTCGGGATAGATAACCCCATTATAAAAAAACTAGGGAACCTCTAACCTATGAAAAATAAAAAATCTTTTATTTCTAAATCAGTGAGGGGAGCATGGATGCTGTCGGGAGGAGATCTGCAATGCAAATGAACAGAGCTACGTGGAGCGGCTGGATGTCAGCTCCTGTACAGTGAGCAGAAGTGAGGCTAAGCATGGACATTGTTGGACAGTGTGCAGGCACTGCGCAGGGGTGCAGCTGAGGTCATAATATTAAGGCTGGGTCTATTTCTATGGATGTCGAGGGACTCTAATGTTGTGAGCTCGATTGGGTTGGAAGAGTCTATGATTGAGAAGTTGTTCCTGCTGATGGGATGGTTGTTTTGCTCGGCATGTAGGTGGGGGGCTGAATGTGAGGGTTTCGCAAGTGGTACCACTTCAGTCTTCTTCAGTACAATACACTATAGATATCATAATCTCTCGCTGCTACAACAACCCAGTACTGCCATCACCCGAAATCCTGCAGGACACACTGAAGCAACTGCTAGCTTCTTCTCAACGGAAACTGCCTTCCAACACAATGTCATAACCTTCAAACAAGTGGACGGAGCCAGTATGGGAAGGCCAATTGGGCCAGTCTTCGCTGACTTTTACATGGCTGACTTGGAAACAAAGTCACTGCCGGAAAACAAATCAGCTAACCCGAAATACTATAGACGTTTTGTGAACGATATTCTGGTAATTTTCTTTTAAACGCCATACAACTCAGCTGGTTCCAAAGAAGATTACAGAATCATTCAGTGCTCAGATTTACCCCTGAAGAGATTACTAGCAACACTTTCCATTTCCTCACGTCAAATTGGACACAAAACGCAGCCATAATTGAACCGGAGTTTTCATCAAGAGACAGACACAAGAACGCACACACATTTCACTTCAAATGTCTCACTCTACTACCAGAAATCAGTAGCCAAAACTTCATTCATCATGCATTGAAATACTGCTCATGATGGAACGATTACACAGTTGAAATTTTCAACGTGGAACAGGTTCTAACTAACAACGGCTTACTCGTGGAAGCACTAGACACAATAATAGAAGTGACCATGAATAAGCACCACGAACAAGCCCAACAAAGGCCATACACTGTAGACATATACAGTGCCTAGACATAAGTATTTGCACAACTCTATTTTCCTTTTTTTTATGTATTTTAAAAAATTTAGGGACTGCTTTAGGATAATTAATACAGGAAGTTTATATAACATATATATAATAGAATATTTAAACAGAACAGTCAAATGTGCACTTAAAATAAGAAATATTAACACAAGTAAAAGTAATGATGAACAAAAGTATTTGTCCAAAATAAATACGATGTTGAATCTTTGATATTTAATATTATAATTTGAATAAATTAGTTGGAAATTATTCTAGAACGTTCACGAAACGTCTCGATCCAAATGCAATGTAAACAAACCACAGCCGGCGCAATCATTACCTCTCTAGACCTCGTTGAAGTCGCGCACACTTTCACTACCATACCAAAAGTTAGAGAAATCCCTGAAGCTACTCGTAAACGGATAAGTCAACTTCATAGTAAGAAACTAACTTTTAGAGTAATAGCAGAACGTGTCAATGTTCTTTTTTGAACGGTTGGAGCAATAATCCGCAAGCATCAAATGACTGGGGTGGTCTCCAACCTGCCAAGAGCTGGAGCACCGCGTAAGATCATGGGTCGTCCTCGGCGCTACATGCAACGTAAGGTGACTAATGACCCTATGATAACTCATGCTGACCTTCAGAGTGAACTGGCGTCTCAGGGAATGCATGTCAGCAAGAAAACTATTGTTAGGGTATTGAACCGTACTGGCATTCATTCTTACACTCCTCGCAAAACTCCTCTTCTTACAGCAAAACATGTCATGAGCCGCTTAGCATTTACCAAAGACCACCTGGACAAAGGAAATGAGTTTTGGGAAGGGGTTATATGGTCTGACGAAACTAAAATAGAACTTTTGGGCCGAAACGAAGCTCGGCATGTATGGAGGAAACATGGTACTGCTTATGACTCCAAGAAAACCATCCCCACCGTGAAGCATGGAGGGGGGAGCCTCATGGTGTGGGGTTGCTTTACTGCCCATGGTGTTGGGGATACTCATATCATTGATGGCAAGATGTATAGTTTCATGTACAGAGAGATATTAGAGAAGAAGATGCCTCCAAGGGCCAAAAAATTTACGGACGGCGCAGGTGGACCTTCCAACAAGACAATGACCTCAAGCATACTGCGAATTTAACGAAAGAATGGTTTCAAAAGAAGAACATAAATGTTCTTCCATGGCCTAGCCAATCACCGGACCTTAATCCAATGGAAAATTTGTGGCGTCTTTTTAAATCTGGTGTCCACAAACGGTGTCCCAAAAACCTTACTGAATTAAATGTTATCTGCATGGAAGAATGGAAAAAATACCATCAAGTGAATGTGAAAAGTTAATTTCCTGCTATAACAATCGTCTCCATGCTGTTATTGCCAATAAAGGTCACCCCACCAAGTACTAATGTCTTAATTTTTTTTGTCAAATACTTTTGTCCCTCATTAGTTTTGCTAGTGTTAACTTTCTTGTTATAAGTGCACATTTTATTGTTCTGTTTGAATATTGTATTACATATATGTTATATAAGCTTCCTGTATTAATTATCCTAAAGCATTACCTAAATTTTTTAAATTACCTAAAAATTAGAGTTGTGCAAATACTTATGTCTAGGCACTGTATATATATATAAATATATATATATATATAGCTGCACAACCCCAATATCTACAAAAGAACTTTAATTTCCCGAGAAGTATCATCTCCGAACGTACCAAGCCAGCGAATTCACTCAATAAAATAGTTCTGAATCCCTACTACATAGTCAAAAAACTGTTTTCACTCTTCAGGACCCGCAGCCAAACACCGGAACTTCGTCGCGTCGGGATTGTGTACCGCTGTACCTGCCTGGAGTAAGTCTGTAACGACGTGCAATATGTTGGCCACGCCTATGCCCTGGAGAGGCGGTGAAAGCAACACTGGTGCTGAAGCTTATATTCAAGCACTACCGGGACGACAATGAAGCCGACCGGCTCTTCGTAGCCCAATTTTCTTCTGAATTTTTTGTCCTTGATTCGTATCCGGTCGTAACATTATTAAAAATTACTTAAGCCAAACCGTTACCAGAGATATGCCAGCCGCCAAAGTAAAGTATCACAAATTCTCAAACTTCAACCTTTTCAACGAAACAGGCACACCCTTTCCAATGAGTGACGTCACTCTGAAACTAACAACCAACCACCTTGGCCAGGCAGCATCTCAGTTCGGTCTCAGATGTGGCCAAGACCATTTTGTGTAGCCGCTTTTATAATTATATTATTTATGTGGTATAGACGTAAATTTTGTTTTACGTACTAGTAAATGATCTCTTGCTTGTTACAGATATTGGCATCTTAGTTTTACCTGATAATGTCCACTGTTGAAGGACGAAACGTATTTGAGTTAGCATTCATTTGTTTTAATCCAAGAACAGTCTTTAATGAAATCAGGGGCAAACGGAATCGCATTTTTAGAACTTTGGACAAATAAAACTAATTGTTTCGTAAAAAGTGAATGTCTGTGATATTTCTAGTAGCTTCGTCGACGAAAGCTCAAAGTAAGTAAATTATTCGTTTACTCTGGCCTGCGGAGTTTACTCATTATTCAATTCTAAATTTCTTTTGTTCGCTTTGTTGCAAATAGACTGCGTTTCGCAATCAGTGTTGCCGTTTTTCGGATTATTATTGCGCCACAAATTGTGTGCAGCGAAGTCACCGATGTAACACCGGTAACTCAGAAATTACGATTACAACACGTCTCTGACGGATGAGCGTCCACCGAGTCGTAAGTCTGTAGAAGAAGCCACGGTATCAAAGGTCAACCTCATTTTGGTTCATTGTGTGTCTACAACCGAGCAAAGCCCCTCTGTAATCTTTTGGCCTCGATTAGCCCTTCGATATCCGACTTACATAGCGGCCCACGAGGAGTGTAACAAATACGTCGCTTCTTTTTACTTCCATCGTGACAGTGTACATGTACCCAAGCACTATTTACTGCACACAATAGTCTCTTGAGCGGAAGAAATGTTTTGTTAACGTCACGTAGACCAAGATTTACAGTTGAATTTTGATTACAAAAAGGTGAAATGAAGTTTAACATGAATTTTACGACATTCAGTATTTGTGTGGACATGGAATAAAGAAAGAAACAGCAGCGAGACCTCAGCACACTCCGAGTTTGTAGTTGTGTAACCTCGTCCAGGACCGCTCAAATATCGAAGTAGCGCAGGTTCATTTTTTTAAGAAATATAATTTTCGTATTAACGATGGAACTAGAGGACGGCGTCACTTAGTGTTAGTGGAACAGTGTATCTAAAAATCGTGAGTATATATTTTCCATGAACAATTTCTTTCCGTAATTGCATTTTAGCCTCTAGATCTGTAGCTATAACCTTGTTTTCCAATCCTAAAATGCTAAAACTTACAATTTTGCTTGTCATTCCTTCTCGATCTACAACAACTCTCATACCGGAGGTAAAAAATGCACGGAAAAGTACCAAGTGCATATGAAGACCTGTAGAGAATACTGCGCGTGCCCAGTCGGAAATAATGGTTGTGATTATAGTAGAAAACTATGATTATGGTCGAGATCTTGGTTGTTTATTATCGATATATCCTCCATACTCAATCATTTATTGGGTGCATAATGGTAGAGATGTGTCACAACCTTCGACCATATTACCAGCCATAATTCCCGACCATAAATACCCAATTACAACCATAAAGGTTTTTGCTGCACAACAATAATCTAGCATAGTAAACCGTTAGAAACACCATTTACGACCAAAATCGACTGTGTTCAGCGAATGATACACGTATATTCTACCCAGATCAACTTTTTCAACTGTTGACATTTATGCACTGGATGCCTGCTTTGTTTGGTAAGGATTACCTGCTTTTGCAAAAAAAGGTAATTTATACGTGCGGGTTAGGCCAGCAGCTCGGAATGGTGAGAGGCTCTAAACTACAGGACGATGCTATAGAGCAGGAGCTTGAACCAGTCTGTGCAGAAAACACACGTTTATATACGACCTCTTTCAACGCTAAGCTAGTATGCAGCTATACGACACAGTTCAGAGGAAGTTACCAGTTGATGGATGAAGTTTGGCCGCACCCGTTGTCAGGGCACGTAAGGCCAAATTTATCGTGAAACTGGGCATTGCTTTCCATAGAGCTAATGGGAATAATTTGTTCATGAAACTTTACAGATATAAACTGAAGGAACACAAAAATAGATGGCAATATTTGATCAAACATTGCAGTACTGTTTTACAAGGGAAACAACAAATAAATAGAAATGATGGGTAACTACGCCAAACTGGTCGAGCGTTAGTAAAATTTAGAAACGGTAGATAAAAATAACGTCAAGGCAGTTAACGTCCATACATACCATGCAATTTTTTGCAATTTATCGATAGGAAAGAAAAAAAAACTGAAAATGTGCAGAATTTTTGCTCTATAATATGAATTTTTAGAAGTTTTGCATTCAAAGTTTTAGTCGAACAATATTATGTTGGTTGATTATGTTGGGAATTCTAGCCATATTATAATGGCAACCCATACATATTCTTCCCCAAATAATGGGAGGAATTCCACTCATGATCGTACGCACGGAAATCCTTTGATAACGTACCTGGTTATGCTC
>LQNS02278181.1:585724-605338 GCA_001587735.2 Parhyale hawaiensis
GGATTTATTTTAATCCGAAACGTTTGCTTTTACCCAGTAAAAATGTTTTATCTGTGTAGCTTGGTTCTCCTTTTTATATTAAGAATACGATTCCCCAGAAATCACCCTATAACTGTGATATATATATATGTAAAATCGGAGAAGAATGTGGATTAGGCTCCTGTACTTTTCCCATTTTCGCCAGAGAAAACTAGTTAATCAGAGAAACCGTATAACTCGTTTTCTATGGTGAAATGGGGTTGAGCCCCCATTTTCTTCCGATTTCACATGTCTGCCAAGTTTCAAGAAGACCAGATGAAAATAAAGTAGTTGTTAAAGTCAAAATATAAAATATTACGTAAAACCTCACCCCCACCCCAGCCCCTTGTTTTACCCACTTATGGTTACACTGGCTGCTTCAAATTTTGTCTGCGTGTCCGTCTGATGTATAGCTACTGTTTAGTGAGAAAAAACGAACTTTGATAATATGAGGTTTTTCTGGGGGTGTTCGGTCCCCTTAAATTTTCAACGAGTCCGCAACTGCAATTGCCGCATTTTATGCCTTCAAATCTGCGATTTTGCTATTCAAAATTTGGGCTTGAAAGAATATATTTTTCTTTCAGCACTATCAATGTAGCAAATTACAGTTTGTGGAAGAGCTTCCCCAGCGCTGTATCTTAAGGGGCAGTTTTTGAAAGTGTAGTGAAACAATATAATAAAACCCCGTTGTGAGTGTTTTTTCTTATTTGTTCATCACTTTATCAATATATATATATACTCACGAGCATCAGTTAAGCAATAGTAAAACCTATAATTATTAAACCTTTATCACAATCACAATGCTGAACCAGAGGACTCTATTTACTTGTATAAAGATCTATGTATAAAACACACATAGCACTATTCTAAACTCTTGTAATCTTTTATAGGGCTACTTTATTTGCCTTTATCTTACTTTTATAACATAAAAAGAAACCCAATTTTTTTAGTGACACCATCAGAAAATATCACAACGTAAGACAATAATTTCACCCAAATATCAAAACAATTTTCAAAGTAGTAATGATTAGTTGGCCTTCCATTGTGCTGTATAACAGCCCTGCATCATTTGCTGAAGGACCATATTAATTTTGTACAGCACTGCGGTGTTAGCTTGTTCTACTCATCTTTCAAAAATTCCCATAATGTATCCTGATTTCTGGGGTTTCTGGCTTGAGCGCGTTCTCCAATGATCTTCTATGCGTTTTGAATTGGCTTGAGAACAGCGCTTTGGGGTGGTGAACTCATAACTACTTTCCGTTCATCCTTTTTGAAGAAGGTGGTAACTGTCCCATATAGCTTTGTGGTATGGAGCCTTGTTCTGCTTGAAAATGGATGGTTGCACAGTTACAGTTCTGAAAGATGAGAGTGCATGCTGGCGAAGTAGTTTTTTGTACACCGCCCGATTGACTGAACCATGCAGGCCAACGTGTTCCTAGGGTTCCCTACATGATGGCGCTACCTCCTTGGTACTTCACAGCTGTCATGTCGCACTTTGGAGATATCCTTTCCTTTACTTAGTACGTATTCGATTGGGACATAAGTCAAGTTGCTTAGCTTAAATTGAGCGACTGCTGGCTTGATTCTATGTCTCAATTGAAAACGTCCTATAGGCGTATTCGATCGGGACATAAAGTCAAGTCAATAGTCGTTCGACTTAAGCTCAGCAACTTCACTCTATGTCACAATAGAATACGTTATCAGGACATGTTCGATGGGGACGTAAATGTCGATCTAAGCTAAGCGCACTTGACTTAACTTGTCTCAAACTTCAGACAGGTTCCATGGCTTCGATCTGTTTATTGAATTTCAGGCGTTAATTCACAACTGGTCATCTGTGAGACTTCAGTTCACTTGAACATAATAGGGCTGCTTCTAACGCACAAAACACGATTCAAAGTGACGAAGCAAGAGTTCTTGTCTTGTTTGATATGGGAAGTCTTTTAAATGTATAAAAATGTCGTAATGTTGACATCACTAGGAGTTACAATTGCCTTTCTGATATGTCCCTTTACTTTTGCACCAAGGAGAAGTGTAATATTTCATTCTATTTCTGTCTATTTCGTATTCACATTTTCTAATGTTCCGAAATTTTGTCATTATACATACAGATGTGTATATTAAATAATGTTAATTGTCAGTCTTTTGGCTCAATATTTTATTTTTACGGAAAGTTAAATGATCCAGTATTTCGTCATATCTTAGTTTACACTCACTTGTGCACGTATAAAACCGATAATCTTTCTTGTCTTTCGCCATGCTCAGCATCTGCGGTATTATACACAAGAAAGCATAGCCGTCAAAAATGACGGCCAAAATTTTGTGATTGAGCGTTTTATTGTTCCGGTTCCCAATATAAGTTTTTCTGTATTATAGGTCTCAACCCTGCAGGTGTGATCTTCTATTAGTAAGACGTAAGTTGTACAGCCATTAGTATTGCGATAGCAAAATGTCCCCCTGCGTTAATATCAGCTCGGAATAGATCAAGCGTTAAGCTGCACTAATAAAATATAGTACAGTCAAAATGCCCAGGGCTCACCGTATTGTGGATACCAACTGATTGTTGAACAGTTTTAGCGTCGAAACTTACCGGCAATGCAGATTCAGTCCAGAAGCTTCTAATGGGAGGAGCAAGCCCAAGCACTCTCTGGGCGAGTAAACACATGGCTTTGTCACGTGATCAAAGCTGGCGTTTGGAGTCCTTAAAGTTGCTGAACTGGCAGTGGCCAGCACATATAATTAAGAAAGATGCAGACATGCAGTTTTTCAATATTTTTGCAAAGACAATCGTGTCTGAAGATTTATATCCCAGTGCTTACCTTGTTACTTTCATCAGATGGTATACAGGATACAAGTTTCCTTTACATAGTTCCATCCGCTAGGAATATCGTCGATGGTTAATGGCTATAAAAATTTGAGCTCAGGACTTCTTCCTATATAGGCTGCGTGAGGCAATGCCGTTCTCCGATTGGATAAGCCACTCAGCCAGTTTAAGGGAAAAGCTTACTCGCAACGCTCCCGTAGGATAAGTTGAGAGGGTGCGCTCCTCTCTATTAGAACCTCCTTGGATTCAGTATCAAAAGGCGTCTGCTCAGCGTAAAGATTGAACTGCTACGAAATCATTCAGCTAATGAAAGCAGAAGCGGAANNNCAACGCTCCCGTAGGATAAGTTGAGAGGGTGCGCTCCTCTCTATTAGAACCTCCTTGGATTCAGTATCAAAAGGCGTCTGCTCAGCGTAAAGATTGAACTGCTACGAAATCATTCAGCTAATGAAAGCAGAAGCGGAATGGATTATGCACGAAAGGAACGAAAACCCCAAGGCTGAGGGGCGAGACTGAGCTTCTCTAACTGCTCCAACTTCAGGGGATCCAAAGCTGGGATTCAGAGCCCAGGATATCGAGCTCGGAATCCAGCGCGTGATCAAGAGCCCGGGATCCAATTCAATTTAAATAGAGACCTAACAGTCCTTCTCAGTTGTTTATTTATGAGTTGGTACTAATCGCACCATGGACTCCCGGGATTAAACGTCCATATAGAGGCTTTGCATACTCGAAGCTTGATACACTAGCGCTGGCTCTATCACTCTGAATCAGATTGCAACGGTTAAAAACAACCTGACTACTTTGAGCAGGCTAAAACTTTACTTTACGAATCATGAATGCATTTCTGAATGTCTCATGTGTTTGAGGTTAACTTGGCAGATTTTTTTTTTGTAGAATATACATATAAATTTTGTGTTTAAGCAACGGGCTTTCAATAATTCACTTTCATGTATCATGAGAGCCGCGGGTAGCACAAAGTGTAGAACAAATTTAGTAATTCTTTTGCGTGACAGGGTGTATTGAACCAGGGCCCAAGTCGAGTATGTTGTTTACATTCGTATCTATGGCACTTAGCAAGCTAGTGGCAGTGCTGCTGTAGCTTAAATAAACTACATTATGTTTTCTTGCATTGCAATGTTGAAAACTTCTCCACATCGAGTGGAGTGCTGCAGTGATTATCACTGGCCTGCATTTTAAAATATTTTTAACGGTCGAGGGGTTTTTGGCTGATTCAGGATCCCTTTTACTCGCTGCATTAATTTAAAAATATCATTAATTTTCTTTGGTCAAGTTTGGTTTCTTAAAAATAGTCGATTTTTATTCCACCATATTTTTTGTTAAATAGCTCCATCACCCATCCCCTTCTGGGCTTTCTTTTAGCTCCTCCTGGTCGCGGGTAACAATAACTAACTTGCTATAACCTTTGCCAAGGAGGTTATGTGTCTGTCTGTTTCATTATTTGTCTCTCTGGCTGCCTGTTTTTCTGTTAGCAGCAGAACTCAGAAAGTTATAAACGGATCTTTCTGAAATTTATAGGATTTATTTGCATTGTCGCGAGGAAGACAATTAATGATGAAATTTGAGTGAGGATCTCTTGTCCGCTCGTCTGTTTATAAATCTATTTTATTTTCATTTGTCAAAGTAGAAAATTTCATTATAGATAATAGATCATAGGTGTAAAAAACGAACCCGATAAAGTTTTTTCATTTGCAAACATATAATCTTTCCTGAGCGTCAAGAGCAAATCACGTAATTATGAAAAAAAAACGTTGCTTACTCAAACTATCGGCACTTAAGGTACGGTATCAGTTGCTCCCAGATCTGCTGTAAAATATACTAAAGATGTGTGGAGAACTAATCTGACTAAATGACATGTTTATACACTTTGTAGCAGTGTATCTGATGTGTGTAACTATTGCTGCTCTTTCTGTACTTTCTTTAGTCCAATTCACTTCGTTTTTATCTTTCAGTTTGATTTTAGAGGGTTTCTTCTTTTCTTTTAGCGGAGTAATTTAGAGGCATCAACCATTTTCCCTTGGGCCACGTCAGAGTGGGTTGTTGTGAGTGAACCATGGAATGTTTCGATTCTTATCGCTAATCAAATTTGTGCTGATATGCTTCTTTGCCGCAAATGGCTTTTACACTGGTATACTACAGTATTTGCTTAGAAAGTATCTCGGAGAATATTCTTTATTGTTATCCTACTTCCTCGGTTCTTCCTCGACAACCCTGTGGGTTGTAGTGTGCTCAGTGGTCCGGTGTAGGAACACCTTCGAAGGTGGGTTCCGCGTTTTTGTCAGGGTGCTGTTTGTTCCTTGTCTTCTTCTCTGGTTTCGCCTGTGTTGTGGAAGCGGAGGCTGGAACTGCTCGATGTTACAATGCTAATTATAACAATAGTATCCTCATTACAGCTATAGGATTACACTAATGCAGTACGAGATCATTATTTTTGCATTTTTTACTTACCGGCTTATATTGATTACAGCACCAATCGGATGGCGGCCACACACGATCAGTTTTAGCTGACAGTTATCAAAGACGACTCATAGAGCAACTAATAAAAACTTTGAAGTACTTTAATAGTCCTTACGACGTTCTTACGACGGGAATTTTTGATAGAGCCATTCATCATGCCTCTGAAACTACGGCGAAAAACGAACATAAAGATCGACCTACGTACTACACAAAGCCTGCAGTTGTTGCCTGACTTCATAGTGAAAATTTGAACTAGACTTCCTCGATTTGAAGTAGTTGCTGCAGAGACGGTAATTGCGTTTAAAAATCATGTTGGCAAACGCTGGGAGGAACATCACTCACAGCTGCGAAGCCCTCCCCCAGGACTCACTAACCAAGATTAATGGTAAAACCATTAGATGTCATCCCATCCTTATCCGATACATAAGAAGAGGGATAAGAAAAGCCCCAGCAACTATCGACCAATCAGTCTTTCATCGGTCGTCAACAAAACAATTGAACGCCTCTTGAAAAAGCGTATCACTGATCACCTGAGGATGCATCAGCTCATATCCGACACTCAGTATGGCTTCCGAAATGGAAGAAGCTGCTTAACATACCTACTGGCCTTTTTCTCAAAAGTTACAGATAATAAAGATGAAGAAAAGGGTGTAGACATTGTGTATATAGACTTCCAAAAGGCTTTTGAGAAAGTCCCCCATCAACGGCTGATGAATTTGGAAGCAATGGTATCCAGGGAAACTAGTTACGATGGATCGGGTCATGGCTTACAGGTCGGCAGCAGCGAATAAAGCTTGAAGGAGAGACGAGTGATTGGACAGTGGTGTCATCAGGGGTTCCACAAGGAAGCGTGCTTGGCCCACTTCTGTTCTCAATTTACATCAATGATTTGCATCTTACGTCCGTAGTAAAATCACTAAACTTGCGGATGATACTAAACTATGTCATCCTGCACGAAAAGAGCCGAACTCCAGCAAGACCTTGACCACCTCATAGCAAGGAGATGGGAGATTAACTTTAATGTCGACAAATGCTCAGTAATTATGGTAGGGCTTTTAAACCCTTCAACTCGTCCGAAAATGACGGACGGAGTTAGCTGTTGTCACCCAACAACAGGATTTGGGAATCACTATTACCAACAAACTACAGCACAGACAGCAAGTTGACAGAAGTGTGAAAATGGCAAGCAGAGTACTGGGATTCATCACCAGAAATTTTGAATACCAGTCCAAGGACATCATCATTCCCTTGTACAAGACGTTAGTGCAGCCACGCTTAAAATTTGCTGCTCAATTCTGTTCGCCACGCCTGTGTAAAGATATCGTTAACGTGGAAAGAGTACAATGCAGAGCAACGAAATTGATACCTCAGCTGAGAAACAAGCCGTATGAATGTCACCTAAAAGAACTGAGTTTGATCTCTCTCAAGCAAAGACGACTCAGGGGGCCGCTTATAAAAACCTTCAAGTATTTGAATGACTTCAACGAGATACATACAACGTGACTCTTTGAAAGAGACCTCAATGATCGCCTGCGATACGACGCTCAAAAACTCAAGCATAAATCCCGATGAACAACATTAAGTGAGCAGTTCTCTCCGTATTTCATAGTCAGCATTTGGAATAGACTCCCACCCGACGTTGTTAGTGCTGAATCAGTCAACGCGTTTAAAAATCGTCTTGACATACAGAGGGAGAGACATCCTCCACAGCTAACAACTCTTCCTCCAGGAGTTGCAAACTCTTACCGGTCGGAGCTTACGAGACCACCTTAATATGTCTTCTTCTCTCTTTCGCTGCAGCTACACAATTTGGCATCAGTAAGCTCCACACATCAGCGGCTATGGATCGTGCTTGCGTGCATTCACGATCGTCTCTTTGGCTGAGGTACTTGCTCCCTCCCCCTCCCCTCTTTTTGTTTTCTTCTCTTTTCTCTAGTCCACTGTATCCTACTAATATAATGGCAGTAGCTCATAAAGGGCCTAGGCGTAAGTTCCCGTATCTCTTTGGGAATGGGCCTATTGGTTCATGTACTGCTGCCTTTCTAATGTAATATTTATCCCCCATGCCAAACCCAATAAATTTACCGTCCAGGACCATAGCTCATAGAGGACTGGAGCATTGCATCCTGACTGCTCTCTGAGAATGGGCATATTGGTCTGTCTAGTGCCATTCATATATTATATCTCATATTCGTGCCATACGATGCAGTTCAAAAGAAGAGCACCACTGTGAATAAACTGAAGTGTAGACCCTTTTTTCAAAAATTAGATGAAGCATTTGCATGGGAGATGAAATACTTGAAAGTACCTTTGTTCAATATTATCCCGACCGATGAGTGAAGCACTATCTTCAATGGTTTTGATGGTTGGTCAGGAGGATAGGTATGCAAACTAAAAAGATCCAAACGAGTCTGCGACGTATGCAGGAAGGGGGAGTGCTATGTTTTTGGCTACATTGAAGAGGAAACGTTAATAGGACTTTTTCCGGGTACCCGATAGCCTCAAAACAAACTCGGACATATGCAGACACTGAATTTTGACCAAACCTTCTTTCGTCGTATTGATTGATCACAGAGCCAGAATTTCGAGTAGAATGGCATAGTTATTCCCGACAATACACCCATCTCTACTTCAACGGCCACGGGAATCGATCAGAACTTTCCAAAAGATCAACAATGAATAATAAATAGCTAATGGAGTGTCCTCCATTCTATCCAGACCTAAATTACATGGGGAATCTATGGATCATAAGAAAGCCGATCTGCATCATGGTGGGAAGCAATAGTCATCTAGAGGTGTTCCCCTACAAGGCATCGTAAGTGTTTGTGAGATTTTAGATCGTTCGTACACTTCCCGGTTGACATCTACAGTGGACTAACACCTCGTAAATGTTGTTGAACGACTGGTCGATATAGTGACAAGTAAGGTGCTTCATGGCATTTGAATAGATTTGATAGCTAGCAGTACACGGGCTCATTGACTTATTCCCTGAGTACAGCTGAGACTTACGCCCCGGCCGTCTATGAGCTATTGCTACTATGTGTGTAAAATCAGTTCGACACATGTAAAAGAAGAGAAAAAGGGAATAAATTCAGCCACGAGTTCATCGTGCAAGCATTATCCTTTATAAGATAAAAAAGAGGTAGATAAACAAAGAAACAGTTGAATGGATCTCCATCGACAGTTAATCATGCATCTGTTGCTCTGTAAATTTCGTAAAGATCCATCTATAACTTTTTGAAGGATCTTAGTAGCAGAGAGACAAAGAAGTAGACAGGCAAATACGACAAAAACTTCCTTGGCGGAGGTAATAATGAGTGCATAGTCAGCGCTACTGTACACGCTCGCAGGTTCGAAGGGGACGCGAGATAATAAGGGTTCTGTGATATTGCCTCACCAGCGTCGAGATATGAGATACGTTGGTTATCTTACTGCTTCTCTGTAATAACTACCCGTTTTCTTTCTACGGGCCTGTGAGAAAGGGCTTGAAGCCAAACGTTGGGTACAAACAGCTGGTCTAAATCCTCGATAATACGCTTAGTGTACCAGCTTCGAAGAGTGCTCAGATCGATTGCAATTTTCTGCAAAATGATAAACCTTTTTCAGTTTTTCGCTCGGGCAGAATATCACTCGCTGATTGAGCATGGCATTATTTATGCCATTTGTTTGCTGAGCGCTGCTCCCCTGTGCCTGATGGGTGCCAGTCTTGCCCGCATTGTGGTCGTTGTCGGTGGTTCTCGCTGGAGGGACGCCAGCTGCAGACATGAAGAATGTGCTCAATACCCGCATGCATCAATATGAAAAAAACCACTTATATTTAGCTACCTTAACATATGACCAACATTTATATATGGTGAAAGTTATTTAAGAATATAAACGATTTAACGGTTGCAAAAAACAAAACAAAATTAACGTAGTAAAAAAATTCTTGCCAGACCAAATCCGATTAACATGCTTGTTGTTACATGCACAAATATTGAAAGTCTCCAGTCTCTTCAGCTATACCTGAATTCTTAGGGGAAAAATAATATACTTTCATTCAACAAGTAAAATGTCAATCACGGAGCTCAGCGCAGTTATATTTGGGAAACGGTCGATTCTGCACTGAAATTAAGCCTTCGAAGATTGACTTGTGCGAACTTCAGACAGAAGATGAGGCTTTGCCAATCTGATTCGTGTTGCAAGTGTTGGAAGCAACGCGATTATATGTTCAGCCTGCTGAAAACACCGTTTAGTGAGCCAAATTGAGTTTTTGGATGTCTCAAGAGTAACCTATACTAGCGGGACCCGTGGAATTCCACGGTTGAATAAAGACTATACTTTCCAAAATGAACCAACCCACGCTACACTATTGCTATTCACCTCAGTTAAACCTAATGCAGCTCTTATAACGTAGCCCACTCCGTCTGAGTAAGCGTCCGTCGCTTCTCGCCAACGAACTCACTCCAGCTCGATAATGTCTATCCAAGCCTAATTATTTCGCATAAGCTAACGTGACCGGTGGGAATTCACCGATAAGTTAATGCTCTCACTTTATAAGATGTAGCAATCTGAGCTATACGCTATTATACCGCACCTAACCTAACCCAGCTCCTCTAACCTAACCTACCCCATAAAGAACGCCAGTCACGTAATTCTGACGAAATCAGTCTGACGAAAAATGGGAACGTTACTTCCTACCCTTCTGATTACGCTGCTGTTGGTGCACATGGCACCCCTTAGAAATTCCACAGAACAGAAGCAATGTTTTTCAGTGATATCTCAGTCCCGTATCATCCGAATTTTCCCCTATCTAATACTGAATGAACATGTGGAAATTCTACAAACAAACGAATTGTTCTTTAATTATGATAACCTCGGACCAGTATCGCGCATACAAAGGTTGAAAATGTCCTAAGTCTGGCCGTGAAGCGTCTACCCTAGACCTGAGAGCCGCATAGAAGCTGAAATATGAACTTGGCTCCTTCTTCCTTTGATCCCTTCCCAAGTCTTATACAAGAGTACCTCGAGACACTCTAATTTCCGTCTATCTGTTAGTGAAGAGCGTGACACACACGGTTAGGGAATGTTTTCACTCACCTTATTTAATTTGAGGTAGCGCTTCTAACTTGATCTACACTGTCTGAACTAACATCCGCCGCTCAACCCTGTCTATCGTTACGCATTCCGTCTCTAACGTGAAGCGTGGGTCCCGTGAGAATTCGACGATTTGTTAATGCTCTCACTTTATAAATGTATCACTCATTTGTTCTCTCAGCAGAGAATTACCACTTGCGCCTTGATAAAAACATAGAAACACGACGGTACTTCTTGCAATGGTCTTTTACTTGCACACATTTTTTTAAAGCTCCGTTTCCCACAGCTTACAGATAATTTAGCCCGCCATAAGGTTACACGTTCTAATTTTTTGTCGGCGTATTCGATTTTTTCTCACTATTTCGGAACCCGTGATATTGATCAACAACCTATCATTTTCCTGCTTTGTTTAATGCAATACAAAGCAATATACAATAAACGAAAATAGATTGGGTTAATTGTTTCATCCGCTAAAGAGTATTCTTGTGTTCTGAAGATGTCATTGCATTTCCTCAGACATCGCACTGTACTGGCTGATGCTTTCCCAGCAGCATATTCGCTTCGAAAAATAAATTCATTGCAGAGATGCCCAACTCTACCTGTGTTCTTTACCCAGTGCGTATCTTGGCTACGCCTCGGACCCTATGAGGAATGCCATCTGCTACCAGCAAAGCGAGTAAAGTTTTTGTAAAGAAAACGAAAGCATAGATATGATACGAGTGAAATGAAGTCAAGTCTCTAATTTGCGCGTATCTATTCGTGAAGAGCGTGACACACCGATTCACACACGTAGATACAAGCGTATTAATATACTAGTAGCCCGTGCCGTCATTATACTGTAAATGACGGCAAAAAAATTAACACTTCACCAAAACCCCCGCCGTCTTTTGGGCTTCCTCATTTTCCCCCTATCTAATACTGAAGAAAATGATTCCAAGGTACCCACCTTTTTTCTTCGCCTTTTGAAATCTGAATTTTCTCCTATCTTATTAGTTCTATTTTCCCCTATCTAATATTGAAGAAAAAGATTGCAAGGTACCCAACCTTTTTTTTCGCCGAAGAAAAAGATTGCAAGATACCCCACTTTTTTTTACATTTCGAAATTTGAATTTTCTCCTATCTTATTCCCATAGAGTGTGACAGGAAAGATATAAATATATAGATAGATAAATAAATAAATAAATAAATATATAAATAAATAAATAAAAACACGAGGTGAATTATTATATAATACTGATAGATGAGGGTCATTGACGAAACGCAATTCAACAGTTTGAAGTTTCGAAGAAGTGAAGCTTCAAAGGTTTAATTTTGATGCCTTATCGAACATCTCCCTATATATTTATAAAACTCAGATAATCTTGCTCGATGGCAATCGTGCACACAATCTTCACTATTATAATAGGTCATCAACTGAAAAGCTTTTAAGTTAGTTAGTTACTTAGTGGGCCCGGGACGCTTTCATCAGCATTAGGGGGAAAATTAAGGCATCCTTGAGGCCTCCTTAATACGACCTGGGAAGGAATCAATAGGAAAAGGAGTCAAATGAAAATTTAAGCTGCTACTACTCGCAGGTAATACGTAGAAGCTTCACTTCCTGACTTGGAACACTTTTCACCCTTCCTATGCATGATACGGGTCCGAAGGCATCATAATTAATTGAGGAACAGGTTTTTGTTCTACTGTATTTTGACGGGTTCCAGTTAGTTTATAATTAGTTCGGAGAAGTTCTTTGACCAATCCATCCTGGATACGGCTCGGCAGCACCTTTCTTTCAAAAATATATATATTTCTCTTTCTTGTGGTACTTAAAATATCTGAGCTAGCCTACTCCATGTTCATCAACCCAGCACAAGAAAATTTAAATTTTGTGAAGGATTCTAGTAAGCAGCTCGATAGTTGCTGAAGTTCGGGAACTTTTATAAGTACCTACATGGTGAGTAGAGAAATTGGGCTTCCCTATTAAGTCTCCTCCTATGCTCATTTTTGCCCGATGATGTAAATACAACAGGTATAACAGCTGTATTATCTATCTTTCTCATTACTCTTTTGTATGGTGTAATAATATTTGGTGAATCCTATGACAAGACTGACATGAGCATGAAGATAATTCCTTATTCGGCATCTTCTTCAGTGCTTTTGACCAGTCAGTAATTCAAGATGAACACTCACCACATGAAGATGGCCACAATGTTCCTGCTCATCATTTGGACCCCATTATTGGGTGTGGTCGGAGAGCGGGTGTTCCATAAAAACTTCTTCGGTAAAATCCTGTCGCCCCCACTTGTGAGCAAGACTGTGACGGTGACAAAAGCAAGTAAGTTTCATCTGCAAACAACATCCTTGAAAGTGATGTGCTTGGTTTAATATGCTACAGCAGCGTGTTAGAGTAGTTACAGTAGGTTCATAAATATCATTCATAGGCCATTAACAGCAGTTTGAGTCATATCCCTTAGTATAAAATTATGTCATTCGGGATTTCTGCTCACTGCTGCATTACATCTTCGACAGAAAATGCGGCATTTACAGGGTATGTTAGTTGTGCTATGAGCAGCGGGTGGTCATGCGTTCGCATGACTTGTGTTCATTGGAATACGTGTCATGTTCACACCGAGACACATAAAAATATTATGAAATTTATTGAAGTGCTATGGCCATAATCAATCTTCTTCTGCACCTTTTTTACGTCTGGTGTTGCGATGATAGCTGCGATTTCAAGCACGTGTCAAGAGCTGAGAATTAAGGAAATTTGCAATCGCTTTTAGTGACCTTATCAGGAATAAATTCCTGGAACATGACATTATTACCTCCGCCAAGGAGGTTATGCTTTCATCGAGCGTGTTTGTTTCCTTGTTTGGCTGTTTTTTCTGTCACCAATGAAACTGAAGAAATTACGGGCGGATCTTAACGGCATTTACAGGGTATGTTAGTTGTGCTATGAGCAGCGGGTGGTTAACTTTTGATGAAGATCCGTTCAACCGTTTGTTTGCCTGTCTCTTTTATCTGATTACTGTAACTCAAAAAATTATGGACGGATTTATATGAAATTTACATGAGTTATCGAGTACCTTAGGAAAAGTGAATAACCAAATTTTTGCGTTCATCTGCGTGTTTGTCTCTGTCTTTGATTTATGTATCAGTTTTTTATGAAATTTACATGAGTTGTTAGGTATAAAACGCAAAGTGAATGATTAAATTTTTGTGAAGTTCCGTTTGTTCGTCTGCTTGTTTGTCTCCGTGTTTGATTTTGGGTTTTTGTTAGCATTAGAACTCAGATAATTTTGAAAAATTTTTATAGAAGATATATGTATTGTAATGTATGTTAGGAAGAGTAAATAATCAAATTTTGGTGATGATCGGCTGATCAGTTTGTGTGTTTGGCTAATGTATGTCTGAATGCTTGTCAGCAATTTTACTCGGAAAATTTTGATCGTATATTGAAGAAATTTTAGAAGGTGGCATTAAATAGCCGCTCCTGCTTATTGACAGTAATAATTACTGCCGAAAAGCACAAATCACCATATTTTGGTGCTGATGAAAAGGAAATCATGGTTTCAGAACCAATTTAAATTTTTCGTTACCGTTGTTTTCTTCGTCTAGGGTATGCACTCTTAGACGGCTCTAGTAGATATGCTGTAGTAAAAATTCTCAATCAAATATTATGATATGAAGAGTGAAAATTCGCCACCATATTCCCGCTTTAATGATACGTACGTAGAATTACTCTAGAATGTGCTGCTATGGGGAAGTTTATCCAAGTCAAGACTCAAGTTAGGTCACACTTTTTCTACTGATTTTAGCAGAAAAGAGATGAAAAATGGCTTTCAGTCAGTGAGCAAGAAAACACCGCAGTCTCCATGGTATTAACAATCAATATGCATTTATGCATGCAGCTGCACGCTTAGGCTACCCCTTAACTTTATGAAATATTTAAGTTTCCAAGAAAAATTTGACAGAGTAAGCGAGGGGAACAGGCCGACATATGTAGATAGGGCTGCTTTATCATTTTGTTCTAACTAGTAATCGCTTGCAGATGTATTGACTTCTTTTTTTAACGTTAGCATTTCTTTTTTACAGACATTCTTTAAGTTTTCTTTTGTTCGTCTCTGTACAGTGAGGCAAAGAAATTTCTTTAAGGGCTTAATTAATGGCGGTAGCTCTCTGCATCGATCAACCAATGTACAGTACATGCGTGTACAAGTACATCATATGGCATTCATTAGCGGTGGTACGATTTCTCCGATTTTGAGCGAAACAGCATTTGCATACCTCATTCGCTAATGATATCGGATTAGTAATTATTTCCAATATGACCAGCTATGGTAGCTAGTTCACGCACTAGCTGCACAGAGCTGGATTTCATTTGCTGTGGCCCATTTTTTTCTGATCCAAGTAAGAGAAATGGCCATCACATGTCCCGTTCACTAAAGATATTCAATTACTGCTGTAAATACAGCTGCTATAGGGTGCTACTCGTCTACTCGCTCATGAACCTACTGCATATAGTCATAGAAAGTATTTTTACCTCGACCAAAGAGGTTTGTCGAGTTTGCCTGCCTGTTTTCTGTTCGTCAGTTTCTTTGTCACAGGGGTAACTGAAAAAATTATAGATGGATCTTTGCGAAACTTACAGGGATTGTTAGGCATGTTAGGAGGATCTGTGATGAACTTCTGGTGAAGATCCGTTTAACCGTATGTTTATTTATTTACATGATCTCTTTTTGTCTTAGTGCCATAACTCAAAAAGTTATGAACGGATTTTTATGGAATTACATGAGTTGTTAGATATATCACGAAGAGTAAATAACAAATATTCCAATATTTGTAATGATCTGCTCGTCCGTTTGTTTGTCTCTGTGTCTGATTTCATGTTTGTTAGCAATTTAACTGAAAACGTCATGAATGAATATTTATAAAGTTTATAAAAATTGTTAGAAATGGTAAAACATGTCAGGGATCAAATTTTGGTGATGATCAGTTCGTCCAATAGTGTGTTTGACTAATATTAAATTTTGTCCGAGTGTTTATCAGTAATGTTGCTCAAAAACTTACGAACGGATCTTTATAAAATTTCCAGGAATTGTAAATAATGGTGAAAGACACAAATGATCAAATTTTGATTATTATCGGTTTGCTGGTTTGTGTGTTTGATAAATGTTTGTCAAAACATAACTCAAAAAGTAATGGACAGATCTTCAAAGAAATCGTAAAAGCTGCTTATACGGTCAAAATGCACATATGACCAGATTTTATTGCTGATAAAGAGGAACGTCGCCTTGCTTGGCGGAGGTAGGTTCTCTCAGAGTGCTCTAGCTAAGTGTTTGTGCTTTAACCGTTATACATCAACTCTTATTTTGCTCCAACGCTAAGTGCCTTTAACAATTGAAGCCCATCCTATCTTTATAGCTGATGCTCTATCCTATAGGCTGCAGCGAAGAAATCATTATTTGTTTCTGATTATTAAATTCGATTAAGAATTATACATCAACAGGTAATTCATTCCTGTTCTGACGCAGTCCTAGCAGTCCATTATTTTTAATTATTTCATAATCAAACGTTTGTATAACTGTAATCGGTATACTTACAGCCATGATATTGAAAGTACAGGTTTCTTGTCTTCTTCAGCTTAAAATAACTTATCAAGCAAAAGGAGTGTGAGCATTATCCCCTTGCATGAATTTTATTCATGAAATTACATGTCACAAAAGTTTTTTTTTACCAGAGTTGATAAGTGGTCGAACTTTATCAGGTACAAACGCTGGTTATTTGTTTCAATTGCCCTTAAATTAACAAGTAAAATGGTATAGGAAGTACCAGTAGTAAAGTAAATGATACATGCCGCTCTCAGGTGACTGTCGTGAGGAGTGCTATGCTGACGACAGCTGCGCTACCGTCTCCATGGTGCCCCTGCCGAGTGGCAAGTTTGCTTGTCATCTCTCCAGCACCTACGTGGAGGAGGCAGATCTTGGGGACGTCGGTGAAAGTGAACGGGGGTGGACGTCTCTGAAATGTGAGTTTTATGAAAATTTTCTCAAGCGCATATATAGAACTTGAAGGCAATCGCTGTCAAATTTTTGCTGTAACACTCAGCAAAAAGAATTTTACAGTTAGTCAGAATGTCATTCCCTTCTCTAAAGTCGGAGCTGTATATAGTTAATCTCTAACATTGATTAAAAGCGTGAAATTGGTGACACATGACAGCTACGTTGCATGAAACTTGTGACTTACAACGGTGGCGGCGCATGAAGGTGCCGTTTCACCAAACTAACTCGTAACATGAAGCTCTTGCGTTGCAACAGTCTCGTCACTCCAGAAATTTGTAGTCTCTCATAGCTGCAATTTTATTCCACATAGTCTATCAAGTGTCAGTGCAAAATGTGGCACACATTTAAGCGATCACTTCAAATATTACAGCTCGACCATGCGAGTCTCCATTCGAGGCAGTGCAGGACGTCGGATGCATTTACCTGTCATCCGACTCCATTCGGATGGACGACGCACAAACGGCCTGTCCTCCAGGGTCAGCCTTGGCCTCTCCCATCACGGACCCTGCCTTCTACCGCCTCGCCCAGTACCTCACTTGTGAGACTTTCTTAGTTATTTTTTATAGCTTTGCGTTGAGTGGTTATCGCTCTTGAGTTAGATTTGCTCAAATGTCATTGATGTACTATATTTCTTACGCCTTTCTTTGCAGAAAGCATTTTGTTACACAAAAAGGCGTGCCACTTTGAGATTCACATGCAAATTCTACCATCCTCCCCAATATATTTTTCAACACTGTTCTCTCTATAGCAGCGAAATTTTAATTAACACTGTTATAAGAAAGTATTATATGTGTTTAAGAACTGTATAATTTCTTCTGAATTAATGGGACAACCATTAAAGACATCTAAAGTTAAGGAGATGACTTCCCAAACGTCTTTCGTCCGGTTGTGTGGCAGGACTTGAACTGTACTTTCCGAGTCGTGTACGTATCGAGACAAATGCCTAGACTTGTTCATCAAGAATGGGATAGTTAACCTAAATGATTTCAATGTGTGTGATTAGGGTCATTTTAAATTTTTTTGGTGCACTGTTAATAACTAAACAAACAAATCAGGGTTTCTTGAGTTCCAATTTTAAACAAAATTTACAATGAAATCGAAATATTACTAGATAGTTATAGTTGTTTTATCATATGCCCTAACGGCTAATATTTTAGTAAATCTTTTGTAGATACACAGGGCAATTACCAGGACACAGCCCAGATATTTTAATTTTTTGCACTGCGTATAGAAAAAATAAGGCTGTACTGTGTCGTAATTCTAAGAATTCCTGCCGAATTGTAATGTATCCGACCTTACTTAGTATTCTACATTTATTTAATACCTGTCAAAAACAACCAGTTCCATATTTTGCACCTACAATCTGAATGTGAGGATAACAGTGGCAAACTATCATGATTGGTATCCAATTCAGATTAGCCATTATGATCATCCTCTTCCACACGTTGGTCACCCTTTTCCAGTTTACTCAAGTAACATACCAGCCTTTAGTATAATGAGGAGAGGGAAATAGCTTATCTGTAAACTGCCCTCGGTTGTTCACAGAGCTGCTCAAAGGGCCATGCAATATTTATTTTCACCCACCATACACTAATTGGTTCAGCAAGCCAAGGAATTTTCCCAAGGAAAGTAGTTGCGACTTCGTACAAGATGATAATTATTCATATTGTGAATACCCGATGGGCGGTCTAAGTGAAAGGGTATATCTTCGCCAAGCAAGGTAACGCTAACGAAAAATTCAAATTGGTCCTGAAATTAGGTTTTATTCTTATCATCGCTAGAATGTTGCAATTTGCGCCTCATAGTAGTACTTTCAGCATCTGTATTTTTCTTGAAAATTTGCTCAGAAATTTTTGAGTTATGCTTGGACAAATATTCTGCCAAACATAAATCAAGTACACAAACGGAACAACCGTCTTTTAAGATGTTTATCAAATCCAACAAATTTCATAAAGATCCGTTCATAATTTTTTGAGGTATTAAACTGACAAACACAAAAGGAACATGGAGACAATAAATAGGCCCACAGACCAGCATGAAAATTTGGTCATTTACTTCTAATAATAAGTCTAATTACTCCTGCAAATTTCAGAAAGATCGATGCATGACTTTTTATGTTATGCCACCTATCAAAAAGAGGCAGACAAACGTATGTTTAAGCGGATCTTGACCAAAAGCTAATAATTTGTTCCTCGTGAAATATCTAACAATCCCTGTAAATTTCGTAACGATCCGTCAATAGTTTTTTAATTATCTTGGTGACAGATAGAGAGACAACCGGGCAGACAGAAAACACTGTAGGAAGGATAAAGGGTCAGACAGACGAACAAACGCAACGAAGACATAACTGCCTTGGCGGAGGTATGAAATAGCATCAATCTAAAGACGAGCTATGAGCAGGGATTGAGCAAAAATAGAGTTTCATGTTTGAGGGAAACGCTCTATGGTCGAAATTACCAGACGTAGGCGGCATAAAGCAAAGGGGAATCCGCATCTTGTGGTACGATACGGAAGTACGATTCGCCAGTCCGCGATTTGCTCCATTAGGCTTTATTTTCGACACCTCGTACAGTACGTTAGCGACGTCATGGCCCTCATTTGCCATAATCATTAGTCATCGTGCATATGAATCCTAATAAAATTGTTGCATCGTTGAATGTTCAACTGTCACTGTGATTGCAAAGACAGAAGATGTATATGAACTCAGAATCGTCAATTAAGCCTTTTAATGCAATTCTAAGAAGCTTCTAAATCGGAACGAAAAAACTCACCATCGGAAGTTACAGCTAGAACGCCTCGTGGCGTAAAACCACCACCCACAGTAGGAGCAAATTCCATCGCCGTCATTTTTTATGGCCAGCTAATCCTAGTTTTCTGGGATGGGTCACATTGAGGACAGCTCACCAGACTCCCTGCAAAAAATCATGAACATAGCTCAACTCATTACCTCCGCCAAGGAGGTTATGTTTTCGTCGTGTTTGTCTGTCTGTCTGTTTGTCTGTCACCAGGATAACTCAAAAAGTTATGAACCGATTTGAATGAAGTTTACAGGGATTGCTAGGTATGTTGGGAGGAACAGATGATTAACTTTTGGTGAAGATATGTCCATCCGTTTGTTTGTTTGTTTGTCTGCGTCATTTTTCTCGATGCCATAACTCAAAAAGTTATGAATGGATT
>LQNS02278181.1:611556-637118 GCA_001587735.2 Parhyale hawaiensis
TATTATTATATTAAAAAGTTTAAGTCTCCGTTTCCACAACAAAGGCGATGTCACAGAGGAAGAATGAAGGGACACGTAGTGTGATAATAGACACATGGAACCCATGCACGAGGGTGATCCCAAACAGGATCAACGCTCATCGGAACAGCAAGTTGGGAAAGAAGAAGAAGAAGAACAGATTGAAGAAAGATCAGTAAAAGTAACTGGTGAGAAGGAAGCAAAATGGGAACGAAAGACAGACAAGGCGATCGTGATGACGACCCAACGGGTCACGGGTCGTCTAGTATTGAATAAAATTAGATTAGCCTCTCGCTAGGAGGAATAGCACTGTTGAGAAATCTGCTTCAGAGCCAAGACATTGGAGATATGTGCAGATGTCTGGAAAAGATTTTGATTCGAAATATTTCGGCACTTGCTAACACAACTTGGGTTTATATGAAAAACTGACCGAACAAAATTCTTGTGCTGGAAGGAAAGAGTGATTCTGATTCCTGAAAAGCGATCATAGGTTTACAACTCTGCAAAGAGAGCTGGCCGCCTTGTCTTGCAAACGCCGGTTTATATAATTTAGATGATTCCAGGTATTGGTTACATTTCTCTGAAAGGAGGTCGAAAGTTACAGTCACAGGGTCCACGGAGTCTGGTGGTAGAATGGATTAAACATCCACTTTAAAGAGTTTCATAGAAACTTACTAAGCTATTACCATTACGTTCGAGATACGCTTTATATAAAACAAAAATTTTGCTCAAATGGCAAGGTCACAGTGACACGAAAGGCTTTGCAAACCTTGTCGAACTTGGGCTTCAGCGAAAAGTCACGTTGTACTTTTGTTTGTCGAGGCTCCTGATAGCTTGATAGACCGATCAATAATTTCTCCAATGCGAGAAGGTATTTATCCTTTTTCAATACCAGGTCAACTAGAGCAGTACATACATCATAGAGCACAGATTGGCTGTTACTGGCGTAGAGTGGAACTCCTAGAACAGGAGACAGCCAAATCAATCGTGTGTGTTCCGGAAGAACATTCAGGTTGGAGATGACCAGAGCCCAGATTTATCAAGTTACTTGCGAGTTGTAACTTATTTATCTAGTCACTCGAATTACTATGCGGTTGTAAAAAAACTTTTTTTCTTGCAAGAAATATAATAGACAAGCTAGAGAATCTTCTAAGGTAGGTTATACATTTTTTTGCTAGACTTCGTGGATACTTGTAAGCGCTTACAATACTAGAGTCTGAACGAGCAAACGATACCAATACTCTGATGACATCTGCCTGCGGATTGGTTGTTCTCATTTAAACCTACTAATATTTCCAACAAATTAATGTACACACAATTTTTAATGTAAGCTGTAATATAATAATCCAAGAATACCTCCCGCCAGTGGAGAAATACATGTTATTATTATTATAATTATTATTATTATAATTATTATTATTATTACACCATTGATTGTGCGTTGTATACAAAACGTAAAGCGACCGTTTATTGGCTATAGTAGTGAGCTGTAACGTGAATCACAAGGCAGATAAACTAAAACGTTGTATCGTCGTTGTAAAGTACAACAATGCAAATTTTGCAATATTGTAAATATTCGTAAATCCAGGCTCAGGTCTACAGCATGTTTGAATCTACCTATCAAGGTAGGTTGCAAAGTACAGCACGACGCCATTTTCAAATGAGTTCAGAGCGAAGACGACTGATGCAAGAAACAATTTTACTAAATTTTAGTTTGAACGTTTTGACCCCATAGGCAGGCACCTGTTGTTCAAAGTTTGCTAATACTCTAAACAAAAACCTACAAATTGAATTTTTTTCTAATTAGGGCTATTTTCAAGGGATAGGATAACTGCAAAACTGTACTGTACTTTGCAGCCTAACTTGATAGGTAGTTTCAAATATGCTGTAGACCTGGGCCTGGATTTACTAACATTAACAATATTGTAAAACTTGCAATGTTTGGATTGAGCTTATTAAGGACAGTAACCCCAACATTCTCAAGCCAGAACATGGATTTGCAGGCCAAGGATGGAAAAGTTCTGCAATAAAACAAGAGTATTACACTGTTCTGCATGCATGCGTATTGCTGAATGTGTAGGTGTAGTTAAGAGATTACTTTTTCTATATTGCTGAATGTGTAGGTGTAGTTAAGAGATTACTTTTTCTATAGCTCCTACCCATATATGTTCTCGTAAACTTTACCTCTCAGCGCACGCGTGGATGAACTAACGTACGCAGACCCACACGTTGGGCAACAGTTCTGGTAAACAATCAGGGAGATTATGTGAGTAGGCAGCTTATTTTTAAATGAAAATATCATACCAATTCTGTGATTGTTTAGTGAAATATTTCGAAAATCCACCCTCATGAAGTCCTTTTCTACAGGGATATTAATTCAGTTTTAAGTTTCTCAGACTGATGGCCCAAGAAGGGCAAAGAGACAAACATACTTCTTCTCTATATGGACAGCATCATAGTTTCCGAAGAAAACCTGCTATCTAAACGCTTCTTTCTAATTTCTTCAAATAAATGCAGTGGACAATAGTTTCTTTATATCTATGTTTGTTTAATATTATTGTTGTTGATGACCTATAGGGTCGAAACATTCAAATCAAATTCTAATAGAAATGTCTTTTAGACATAAAACATTTCCTTTGGTTAACATCACAAGAATTTGTGAAGTTTGACAGTTGACTACGCTGCCATGTTCTACCATACAGTTTTTTCCGATCATAAATTATGGCGTCAGTCATCGCTTCAATTCATGGCAGATGACCCTTAGCGTAGTCTCCCTTCCAGCAGCTTTCTTAATGTTATGATCTCGAGCTCTCATTAGTTTTCTGAGATTTCTGAAGTAGCACAAGAAAACTTGTCTATGGCGTACTAATGTGCGAAATATCCCTGGCGTTGTACAACAAACGAGAAACCCTTAGAGGACTTTGCAAATACATGTAGCGCCCTTCTCATCGCTGAACTGGAAGCGACAGATTCATGGTGTCCGATTCTTAACGATACAAGATGATAATTCTAAAACAAATGATAAAGAAGGAGTTCGTTGAGATTAATCAGCTAATCAATCATACGCGTCTATGCTTACGGACAAAATGTCATAAGGAACATAGAACGAACGAGAAGCCATTTTTTTTATCGGATCCAGGGATATAAACTCTTATCGCAAAAATAAGAGAAAGAGGAGAAAGACTTTTGCGGAGGTTCCCGGTTGCGCTAACGTCGTCCACGACAACTTTGCCTTCACGTACGCTTTCTTGCGCGCGCCACCACTAAAATAAACACTATCTAAGCTAACCTAACCTAGCCTAACCTAACCTACCCTTACATAACCTAACCTCCTTACCTAACTTTCTAACCTAACCTTACCTTACCTAACCTAACCTAACCTAACCGAACTTAACCCAACCTAACCTTTCTAACCTTACCTAACGTTACCTAACGTTACTTAACCTTACCTAACCTAACCTAACCTTACCTAACCTTACCTAACGTAACCTAACGTAACCCAACTTAATCAGCGATGCAGCGAGCAGCGCGGCGCGCCAACTTGAACGCCGCTCACACGCACACAAGGTGTCGTGAACGACGGTAGCGCTTCCCGCACGTGCCCTCCATGGGTAAGAGTCCCTCACCACCACTAGGAGCAAATGGAGAAGTACGAAGAACAATGATGTCTCTTTTGTCACTGACTCGTAGAACTGAGCTGCTGGGGTTCAGTTGGTTTGTGCACTGTACCCGAAGAGTTTACGTGCCCCAAGTTTCACTTTACTTCACGGTGATAAAAATGAAACAAAGAAAAAAATAACGAAGAAACAATAACGGTCACATCTATATATTAATACGCTAGTACCTACGTACTTACATTTAGTGTCACGCTCTTTATCACAAATAGATACAAGAAAATTCGAGCTTTACTGAGTTCAGGAAGCTGGCGTACCTGTGATACGGCTGGTGACTAATCTCTCGGCCTCAGGCCAGGTCTTTTCAATTATTTATACGTCAGAAATTTTTAAGAATACGGGTTTGGGAACCTGTATCGTGGTTTGCTGCCAAAGGAATTCCACGGGTCCAGTTAAACAGAGTAACTTATAAATATATCCCACGTGTCCACTTAGACAAGAGCAGCTTCAGTAATTATTATCAGCAAAAAGGCTAGTCGTGTTTAAGGCGAGTGCTTAAAACCAGAGAAAAGGTCCCACTTCTCACTTTGTATAGATCTCTGGTGTTGCCGCACTTAAGACTACTGTTCCCTTGTTTGGTCTCCACGAAATGCCACCTAGCTACAGAAAATGGAAACAGTTCAAAGACTACTCTCTAGACAAATAAGTGGTACGAGTAACATGAACTACTGGAACAGACTTAAATATTTGAGACTTTTCAGTGTACAAAGGAGAATGGAGACGTACAATATTATATATGTGTTCAAATGTCTCCACAATTTAATTCCAAACCCTGGCTAACTTTCAATCACAGTCAGAGAAGAGGCATAACATAACATAAACATAATGCATTGGTCCCTCCTAGCATCCAAAAGAATTGTTCTAGAGCTATTCAAAACCATTTAGTTTTGTATCGAGGCCCAAGTCTCTCCAATGCCATGCCTTCAAATATTAGAAAGATGTACACTTCTGCCAACCCCCTTGGAGCCTTGAAACAAGAACTAGATCAATATCCATGACAGGTGCTTGACCAGGGCCTTCCAAGACCCTCCAATTCTAGTTCAATCTTGGACCAGATTTATTACGTGACATGAATATTTTTACCACGCTGATTTGTTTGTGTTGTATAAACCTGTAAATTTTAGGATGTGACATCTTATTTTTCACTGTGAATTTTATTTTTTTTCCTGGACTCATTCAGGAAAGTGGTTGAAAATTCACAAACTGCTGTATTGTATAAGATATACATCGAATCTCGGTGTTGTTTGTGATGTTGATGCATGGGGAATTGCCATGGTACAATGCAAAGGTTTCACTGATCTATCTGAAGCGCTTTAAGCCAGACGGTGAACATTTCACGGGTTCTGCTAACTTATCTAAATATTCCACGGGTCCAATAATACGCGGAGGTCAGCAGTCCTGTGCAGCTGGACAAGGTCTTTTTAATAATTTTTATGCCCCTGGGCTCTTCTGAATGAACGGGTTGGGATCTGGAAAATTTCTATGTGGGGGTGGGCATTAAGAGTGCTAGCAAAATTAAACGGAAGGGGGGGGGGGGATCAGCGAGACACAAAAGCTAGGCCCTAAGCAGTACATTTTTGAAGGCCTCATTTCCAGTGAAGGGCGCGTGTAACTTTTTAGGGAGGGAGTGTGTCCCCCACGATCCTCCCTTGGCTACTCCACTGCAGGGAATTCTGGATATTATTATCAACCAAGAGAATGAAATTAATATATCACACATCGAGTCCCTGAGTTGAAGAATAAGTAATGTGTTACCGTACTAAAATATGACCGTTTCACGGGTCTGTCTGAAAGGCCTTGCAAAGCCGTGAAAGTTTCACGGGTCCAGCTAGCATACATAAATACTCATAACTATGATCGTGATTTTTATTTGTACCAGTCTCTGAATCCCAAGTCGAATACAGTTGGTAGAGCATTATATTTCGACTACGCATGCAGTACCTGCTCTTAAATATGCGGTCCCAAAACATTTCGAATTGAACATTAGTAACTGCCATCAATGAAAACCCTTAACCTCTGCCGTATACAAGATACTCTTAGATTGTCGTCAGTACTGTTTGAGCAAGTGCTTCAATCTCGACAGAAAAATGAACAGAGAAACAAATGCATATTGTTTTTTCATTGTGGTGTTTTACTAGGCTATACGTTATGGACATGCAATTATATTGAAGTGGTGTTCTGCTAAGCTCCCGCTGCTTTCAACGGTACACTTGTACCCGCTCCATGTCGTGTCGTGTTAATTACGAGCCATGTAATTCTCCAGGCTTTGAATGACCCCATCTGTTTCTCAATTGAATTATACCAACATTTTACAGAAAACTTTACTATAATGACAAAGAAGGAAAAAACGTGTAATTTTCGTACGTGCATGAAAACAACAACTCAGTAGTGAGGTGTCGCGCTGAGCCTGGTTTATGTAGGGTTGAAAAATAAAACAAATTTAAGTGATACGAATGTAAAATTAGTCCTTATCAGGCAATTACCAATAACAGAAAATTGTGTGATAAGTTGCATGTAAGCCTTAATTGCCACATGTATCTGCATAACCGTTACATAAAACTGCAAATCACCAGGGTTCGACGATGATTACAGAGCTATAGCCATTCTACAACTGTTACCAAGCACATCCCAGGACGCATACCGGGACAGTTATGTCATTTTGACTTTCAAATTGTAGCTAGACATTGAAGCTTTTGACCTCCCACAGAAAATTTACTGGCAATGTATTGCTATATCAAGAAGTAACTCAAGTTATATCCTATGATGCACTACCTTCAAATAATTTCATTTTAGTGAAAATACCATGTTCGGTTGTGAGTTGGAGCTATAGTATGCGTTAGATTAGATGTAATCTGGCTGTATATTTACACTAAATTGGGTTGGGTATCATTTAATTGGCCCATAAATGTCTTAGATGAGATCAGATCACATCCGTAAGTACTTTGAAAAAGATGATTAAGGAGTTCCATAAATGCCGAAGTTAACTGCAGGAGCGCTGTTAATTTCACAAATGTTATAAGTGAACAATAATTTGTGTGTCGTAACTCTTCAAAGGTATTATGCTAAAATATTTGGGTAAATTTAAGTGTTTGCAGCTCTTTAGATTAGATTGGATAGGCGGCAGTAGACGAGCCAAGAGGCCCATTCCCAAAGAGACACCGGAACTTAATCCCCGGCTCTCTATGAGCTATTGCCATTATGTTAGTAGGATGTAGAGGACTGGGGAAACAAGAGGAGAAAAAATGGGAGACGAACGAAAAAAAAGAAAAAAAGAAGGGGGAAAAGAATCACAGCCAAAGAGATGATCATGAATCCACGCAAGCATGATCGATAGCCCAATCTTCTATATTCTACTAACATAATGGCAATAGCTCAAAGAAGCAGGGGTGTTAGTCCCGATGTCTCTTTGGGAATGGGCCTCTTGGTTCGTCTACTGCCGCCTACCTAATCTAAAAAAAATATACGGAGCTTAAAAATATACATGGAGCGGAAGTGAGAAGAAGTTGGCTTAAGATGGCCTGGGAAGCTTTGGTCGTTAAGTGCTTGCGACTCGTGGAGGAGGAGTTCTTAGCTGTGGAGGATGTCTCTCCCAATGTATGTTAAGACAATTTTTAAACGAGTTGACCTACTCCGCAACAACAACATCGGAAGGGACGCTATTCCAAATGTTGACCATGAAACAAGGAAAGGACAGCTGACTTAAGATTGCTCTTCGAGCTTCATGCTTGAGTTTTTGACCATTGTTTCGCAAGCGATCATTAAGGTCTCTTTCAAAGAGTCCCATAGTTGGTACGTCGTTGAAGCCATTCAAGTACTTGAATGTTTCTATTAGTTGCCGCCTGAGTCGTCTTTGCTCGAGAGAGATCAGACCCAGTTCTTTTAGGCGACGTTTATACGACTTGTTTCTCAGCTGAGGTATTAGATTCGTTGCTCTGCGTTGGACTCTTTCCATGTTATCGATATCCTTACAGAGATGTGGCGACCGGCATTCAACAGCAAATTCTAAATGTATCCTCACTAATGCCTTGTACAAAGGAACGATGATGTCCTTGGACTTGTATTCAAAGATTCTGGTGATGAATCCCAGCACTCTGCTTGCTATTTTCACACTCTTATCAACTTGCTGACTGTGTTGTAGTTTGTTTGTAATAGTGATTCCCAAGTAACGTTGTTTGTGTGACAGTAGCCAATTTCATCCCATTCATTTTCAATTGGATAGAAATTGTCACCGGCCCTAGGTGCATTACTGGGCATATGTTAACATTAAAGTTCATCTACCACATTGCACTAAATTCCATGAGTCGGATAAAGTCTTGTTGGAGCTTGGCTCTTTTCGTGGCAGGATGATATAGTTTAGTATCATCCGCAAATTTAATGATTTTACTACGGATGTTAAGATCGAGATCATTGATGTAAATTGAGAACAGAAGTGGGCCAAGCACGCTACCTTGTGGAACCTCTGATGATCCCTGTGTCCGGGCGCTCGAGTCTCCTTCAAGCTTCACTCGCTGCTGCCGACCCGTAAGCCATGCCTTCATCCATCGTAAATAGTCACCTTGGATGCCATGGGCTTCCAATTTTTTCATAAGCTCGTGATGGGGGGCTTTATCAAAAGCCTTTTGGAAGTCTAGATACACAAGGTCTACACCCTTCTCTTCATCTTTAATGTCTGTAACTTTTCAGAAAAAGTCCAGTAGGTTTGTTAAGCAGCTTCTTCCATTTCGGAAGCCATGTTGAGTGTTGGATATGAGCTGATGCATTATTATTATTATTATAACACTTTGTTTAACCTCCGTGAGCTGATGCATCCTCAGGTGATCAGTGATGCGTTTTTTCAAGAAACGTTCGATTATTTTACTGGCGACCGAATCAAGATTGATTGGTCGATAGTTGCTCTGGCTTTTCTTATCCCCCTTCTTATGTATCAGTTTTATGTTAGCTGGTTTCCAATCCTGCGGAAATTCTCCCGTTCTTAAAGATCGATTAAATATTTCGAGCAGTGGCTTCACAATGACAGGAGCCATTTCTCGTAGTACACTGGGAGTAAGATTATCTGGGCCAGTGGATTTGTACACATTTAGGTGGGTGAGTTCTTGAAAGATCTCGATCTCCGTGAAAACACAGGTGTTAATTGGAGCAACTTGCGTCGGTGCTGGTTAAGGAATGATCGTAACATTTTCAACAGTAAATACAGAGGTGAAATAGTCGTTAAGGATTTTGGCTTTGTCTCTTATGTTATTGGTGATTTCACCGTCAGGTCGTTTGAGCGGACCTATGGTTTCTTTTTTGGTCTTCTTTCATTTACATATTTATAGAATGCCTTTGCGTTGCGTTTCGCCATAGCGGCTACGTATACTTCCTTTTTGTGGTCCTGACTATTTTCTTTACATCCCGACAAGCCCTTATGTGACTGGACCTGTTCTCCTGTGTTGGGTTACGCTTCCAGGCTTTGTATCGCACTTGTCGCCTAGCAATGCAGCGTTTGACTGTCCGATTCATCCAGAGGGGATCATTACTGATATGAACTCGTTAATTTGGGATGTGAATTTCAGCTGCTCTCAGTATGCTCGTCTTCAAAAAATGTGAGCATGTTCTACACTGGCGTCTCTCATCAGGGTTTCAAAGTGAGTTGTTTCTATTTCAGTAGCCATTCCCTGAAAATCCGCTCGTCTATAGTCTGGCAGTTTGATATGACTAGCATTAGTGGTGAATACATTGCCAGTTTTGAGCGTAAATTCAATCATTTTGTGTTTTCCAAGTCGGTCTAGGATTGCAAGGTCAACAATTTCACAATCAGGAATGAAGAATACCAGATCTAGAATACTACCGTATCTTGTAGGTTCATTAACATGCTGAGTCAAGTGGTGGTGGCTGAGGAGTTCGAACAGTTTGCTGCCTGGGGCTGGGCTGCGCAAGGTACTCCAATCAATTTGGGGGAGGTTGAAGTCTCCCATTAGAATTGTTTTATTTGGATTATTCAGTGCATTTTCGATCTTGTAAAGTGCTGCATCAGTTCCAGCGGTACTGCGAGGGCTCTTATAGGCGAACATATTATTTAACGACTGTCGAATGCCGAGACGAGATTGGGTAGTGATAAATTCATATTCTTTAGTTGCTGCGAAACCTTTACATAGGGGATTAAGGTGTTCCTTGATAGATATGATTGAGCCCCCTCCTCTGCCAGTTTCTGTAGGTCGGTCTATGTTGAAAAGTTTGTAGCCTTTCAATGCAACTTCTGCTTCCAGATTCTTGTTTGGAAGGTTGATCCATAATTCACTGAGTGCGATGACATCATACGCAAGAGTTGCTGCCATAGCTTGTAGTTCATTCATTTTGTTTGTTATGCTCTGAAAGTTGCCAAATAAGAATTTGACACTAGTGTTTGCATTGCTTTTCCGAGTCACTGATACCCCTGGAGCGTCCGATTGCTGGGAAAAGATTGGGGTTGTCAGATCAGCAAAAGCATTGTCAGTGGCGGCGAGCGCGCCTGTCTGTGGGTGAACAAGGGAAGATTTTTGTATTTTGGCTCGACAGTTGTCAGATTGTTTTACATTCGCAGCGATTTGGCGGACAATAGGTCATTGCCCGCCGAGTTAGCCTTGCTTCTCGTTATTATGGCTTGTGGTGACTGACAAGAATTTGTCACAGTGTTAATCATATTGCACTTTTTTTTCCGATTAGAGGTCAAAATCGAGAGCGCAGAGGCATCCAAAAACTCGGAAAGTAGACAATTACTCTACTGTCTATTACCTCTCGAAACTCTAACAATTAATTATACAGCACGTTTAATCATATATGGGACATCATACTACGATATGCATCTGCTTCTAATAGCTAAACTATACTTTTTGCATCTATTTATTGGAAGGTGACGCCTGATATGCTACATAGAAATCGACAGTCACTTTATCAGCTCGAAGTTGCAATGCATCCATCTATTTGTACCATAAACACAACTAGAGCACCCTGAGAGCGCATACATCCGCCAAGCGAGGCAACGGTAGCAAAAAATTCAAATTGGCTCTGAAACCATAATTTTCTTTGTATAAACTCCAAAATCTGATCATTTGTGCTTTTTGATAGTAATGACAGCTTGTGCAATTTTCTTGAAGATCCTTTCATAACTTTTTGAGTGATACTGCTAACATACGTTATGACAAACATGAGTCATATATACAAGCGAACTAACCGAACTGCACCAAAATTCAATCATTTATGTCTTTTAATATACTAACAACCACGAAAATTTCATTAAGATCCAGTGATTATTTTTTGAGTTATTGTGCTAAATAGCATAAAATTAAAAACAGTAACAAATGAACGAACGGATCATTACCAAAATTTGGTCATTTACGCTTTGTTATATACCTATCAACTCATGTTAATTTCATAAACATCCATACAAAAATTTTTGAGTTATGATGCAGAAAAATGAGGCAGACAAAGAGACAAACGGATGGACATGTCTTCACCAAAAGTTAATCATCTGTTCCTCCTAACATACCTAACAATCCCTGTAAATTTCGTTCAACTCGGTTCATCACTTATTGAGTTATCTTGGAGACAGACAGAGAGACAGGCAAACACGACGATAACATAAGCTCCTTGGCGGAGGTAAATATGCATGACTTTATATGCTTCAAATGTTAACACTAAATGAAAACGGGTACAAAAGAAGTGCATGCAATTACATAAGTTAAGATGAGTCCACTGAAGGCATGACGCCATTACTAAAGTACTATTACTTCGAGTCTTTGAAATTTTAGCCGCTCCTCTTTAGAGTTAAGAGTGAAGTCTGTAGATTTAATAGTGTAGTCTAAGTTAGCACACTTAACCCTAAACAGGAGGAAGTCAAATGATCAAGTGATTTCTGACAGCGGTATGCATGGCAAAGATGAAGATTTGCTTCGAGGCTCTAGGTAGGCTCTGATAGTATAGTCCTCATCATTGACTAGCCTTAGAACGTACAAATTCCCCGAGAGCGTCCAGCTGTACGTGCACTGCTGCCACTTCTTATTTCTTCGTGGCCGAATATAGATTTTGTTAGGGCAGTTATAAGTTAAAGCCACCTTACAGAAAGAGCAATATGTGTTTACAACACATTCTGATCGAAACAGATTGATTTATTTTAGAATAAAAATTCGCATTTACACATAAGAGTTTAATCATACTTCGACCGTTCGCAAGCAATCGGGGATCATCTGAGAGTAGGTTGTTGCTGTTATGCCCCTCGCGGCTCTTCGATAAGCGATCCGCAGCAGACCCGACAACCTGAAAGTAGGTTGCATTTTAAGGCAGGTTGTCTAGACCCTGTGCAACCAATATTGTTAGCAGTGAACCCACCAACCTTACCTTGCGTCAATATTGTTTAATCCTTTTCGAGAAAAACCCGCCTAGCCACTTACAGATCCTGATACACTTGTTAGATATATATAGTCGGTTCTTATGATGAAATATCGAATATTGATCATCTTAGCTTTTCATTAGCCCTCACTTATCCTGACTCTTCTAGTGCTGCGGTCATAAATCATTGGAGAGTAATAGCAACAAGGAGTTCCGGATATTTTATTATTGATGACATGCGTGCATCTCTTCTGAATATAATATGACAAATAACTTGGCTGCAGTTAAGAAAGAGATAGTCTTTTTGATTATTTAGTAATAATCAATTGATTGTAAATGTTTTACCTTTCATCGTCCAACAATAAAGCATGTAACTGGTCTTGTGTTAATTCTAATCTTTTCGCCCTTTGCATTTGAGAGTCGAAACATGGGAACATTTTATGCTCATGGAACAAAAGTTTCTGTGACTAAAACTGAACGTGTTTGAAAAACGCTTTAAAAATATAAGTCGTTGCTAATTGAAACTCTTTAAAAGTCGTTAGCGGATGCTCTAAAAAGCAACGGATTTTCTCTTAATATTTGAAAATGAAATATACACATTTTGGCCTCTCTCTACATCTGGGCAAGAGCAAACCAGAGATGTACTCTGAGGGCACCGGCGTCCACCAAGCAGCGCAATGCTAACGAAAAATTCAAATTAGCCCTCAATCTATATCTTTTCTTAATAATGTTCCCTAGAGACATTCCTAGCAGTTCCAGTCAATTTTGTGCAGATCTGTTTATAGCTGTTAGATATGTTCTGATAGACACGCAATCAGACTGACGAACAGACCACAAAAATTCATTAATTTGTTCCTCGTAACGTTTCTAAAAGTTCTTGCAAGTTTCATGAAGTTCGACTCGAAGTTGTTTGAGTCACGTTGTAGAGAGACGGAGAGACAAGACGCCGGCAAAACATAACCCCCTTTGTAGATTACCTTAAGGAAATTACCATGATGATTCTTCGGACGAGGTCCAGATGGAGTTCCTCACACCGCCCTTCTTGTGCAAAGGTGATGCTGTATTCCGTGACTAGTGGGAGGGCTAATAGTGAGTTTTCTCCACATTGCCCGTGACCCTTACAGCTGCTTTATCTGGCACTTTCACTAAGTGGCATTTTGTTGAACAACATCGCACTCTGGTCAGTGAATAATTTGTGGCTACTGCATCGCCACCGTTTTTGATTGAAATTCACATTTCACAAGTTCAACCAATACGGCCTTAATATATGATTAGATTAGATTAGATAGGCAGCAGTAGATGAACCAATAGGCCCATTCCCAAAGAGACACCGGAACATACGCCCCGGCACTCTATGAGCTATTGCCATTATATTAGTGGGATATAGAGGACAGGAGAAAAGAGAGAGAGAAAAAGGGGGGGGGGGTTCTGAAGAGTCCATGCCCAAGAGACGATCTTGAATGTACGCAAGCACGTTCAAGAGCCGCTGACATGCGGAGCTTAGAGACATCAAACTGTGTAGTTGGAGCGGGAGAGAGAAGGAGATTGATTAAGGTTGCCTCGGAAGCTTTGGCCGTTAAGTGTTAGCAACTCCCGGAGGAGGATTAGCTAGCTACATGAGTCCACACAGCAAAAAACCCTTTAAATGTTTGGTAAAATTCTTAATACACAGGAAAAAACAACAAAATATAAAATAAATAAAGATGCTGAACGTAAGATGATACCACGGTAGTGACTGAATTCCCATCTGTCATCTTTCTTGTGCAAAGCTACATTTTCGCCAGTCTCTCGGCATCCTCTCCTCTCTCCACACCTTTTGTACGAAGATCACAAGCCAGGCCTGAACTCCCTCTCCCACCACCTGCCATAGCTCCGCCGGTACCTCATCCAGCCCAGGCGCCCTAATCTTCTTCAGGCTCCTGAAGCCTTCACTAATGTCTTTTGTAGATGGCTCATCTTCCTTGTCTTCCTCCACAACGCCTTCGTCTTCATCCATTTCCTCCTCAGGAAGAGGTCGGTTCAACAGGTTGTTGAAATACCTCTGCCATCTCTGCCTCACCTTCCCTTGCGCTACGAAAAAAAAAAATGCCTGCTTCATCTTGGTTGAAATCCCTGCCTAACACCCCTCACGGGCGTAAGGAGATATTACAGGGAGATCATAGGGTATGCCAGGCAGGCTTTGTGGAAGCGAAGTCCACGACAATTCTTGGAGAGATACTGGGAGTGGAACAAAGACAGTTGGCATATGTTTATAGATTTCAAACAGGCCTAGGACAACGTCTACCGACCTACGTTATGGAAGATAATGAAAATGTTATGAATTCCTTTCAAACTCGTTAGAGTAACGAGGATGGGCTACGAGGGCAATAGATGCTGTGTTCGAGTAAGTGGTAAATGTCCGGCTATCTTTCAGGTTTCTTTGGGCCTGAAACAGGGATGTCCCGTGGAACCTTGCCTGTTTAACATTGCCCTCTAGTGGATAATGAGGCAGGTGCAGTGTGGAGGCCCCGTGCAGTGCGGCTTTCTTGCATACGCTGACGATGTAGATCTGATGGACGAAAATTTCGAGGGAGTGGATAGGAAGGTTCGAAATTTCGACTATGCAGCCCGGAGGGTTGGTCTTCGGATCAATGGTGAATAAACGATGCTGATGAAGGATGGGAGGGGGCATAAATTTATCAGGAACCAAGTGCGGTGTGGTGGTCTGGAGGTGGAAACAGTGGCGTTTTTCCCATACCTGGGCTCAGTTCTCACCAGTGGTAGCAGTACAGAGTCAGAGATCACAGCCAGGCTAGCCTCGGGGAGCAGAGCAGAGGCGAGAATGGCTCTCACGAATAGCGAACTAGAGGTGCACTCGAGGGGGATACGATCGACGGTGTTGTATAACTGTGAGACGTGGGGACTGACTCAAGCTTTGGAGAAGTTGGAAGTTTTTGAAAACGGAGTCCGCTCTATCTGCTGACCTGTCTACGACCAGGACATGGAGGGGGGGGGGGGGTAGCTGGAGGAGACGTCACAACCGGGAACTGAGCTGAGGCGGCAGATTGCAGGCGTACCTTTGATTCAGACCATTGTAGTGGGCCAGACATGTAGCAAGGTAATGAGAGGGAGACATGATCCGGGAAGTAATGATAAACGACCCTGCCCTGTAGGAAGGAGACCAGTAGGCCAACCGATAAATCGTTGGATTCACGGTGTCAAGAAGGACACGCAGCTTATCATTAGACACAACTGAATGCGGCTGGCGTCAGAGCGGCACGTCTGCAGGGTTACAGCGGCAAAAAGTCTCCAAGACCCGGGACTCCAGCAGTGAGTGACGATATCTACCAAAGATAGCTCATTAATGGAATTTTCCAAACGGATGTATTATTATGATCTTGAAGCTCTTGAATATCCGTCAAATTGAGTACATTGGTAGGTAGGAACTTTAGTTTTCACCCAATAGCAAGTAGCAAATGTAAAATTTCGAACAGCTGTTTTAATTGGAAGTGAGGCTCTATTAGTCTCAACAGGTTAAGTTCTACAAGACCTACTTAGATTCGATGTTTAAACACATCAAAAAACTAGAACATCTTGTGGCGTACGACCACAATTCCCGCAAATTTTGGAAAGATCTCTTAATAACTTTTTTGCTTATGTTACTGACAACCATGAAATCAAACAAGAATGAAACATAAAAGCAAAGAAACAAACAAACAAACGGATAAACAGATCACAAACAAATTGATAATTTGCTCTTCGTAGCAACACTGGCGATTCGTAAAGATTTATTGAAAATCCGTACATAACTATTTGAATTATGTTACTGAGAAACTAAGGTAAACAAACAAACAAACAAACAAGCAAACAAACAAACGGTTGAACGGATCTTTACCAAAGTTAATAATCTGTTCCTCCTAACATCATTAACAATCCCTGTATATTTCACATAGATCCGTCCTAACTTTCTTGAGTTATTTTCGTGATAGAAAAACGCACAGAAAGGCAAACATCGAACGTGACAAAAACATAACCTCAGTGGCAGAAATTACAGTTCTGTCACTGAACAGCTCTTAGTTGTGCCACTGAACAACATAGCAGGGAAGAAAATGATCTAATGACTCAGTCGCACGGATCATTGCAGTAATGTCCTTTTCGATAATTCACAAAATTGTCGTAGATAATGATGATGGAGAAATACCGTAGTCTGATTGTTCAATGTCAAACAAGTCAGTCAAAATTAGCTGGTGACAAAAGAAAATCATAACATCGTAGAGTCATTATATCGCGTTTTATTGATGGCTATTTCCTAGAAGACATTCATGTTGGTTTTGTTCAGAATATTCGAGGAATAGGTTTGTGGAAAGTCAGTGCACGCCTTACTGCAGGCAAGAAAATGGGCGGCCAAGTTGAAGAAAATCATGAAGCATAATTTTTTAGAGAGGCGCTACATCTCTGCGATTTTTTTTATGACTGCATGAAAATGGATTGAGACAAGGTACACCAAGCAGACATTGAGCTTTGGTCATTCTATATAATTTTGATGGATTTTGTTAAAATTGTATTTTCGGTAACAAAATTGTAATATATGCAGAAAGCCAACAAAGATAGTAAACTATTACCATAACCCCCACTCGAAACTATGTAGATATTCAGACTATGTATTAGGCTAATAGATACTGATGCGTTGAACACGACTTTGCAGATTACAACCGTGGAGTATGCATAGCTTTGGGGATATTACTGAGTTAAATTGTACATTAAACCAGAAGATCTGGTATATATAACTGCGTGCCATTTATGTGTAAAATGTTTCCTTCAGTTGTGATGTCAATAGCAGAACCCAGGGAGTAATAACGATATTATCACTCCTTGAGCGGAACCAGTCTTACGCTTCTAACGTAGAAAGGTCAAGCATCATTTGATATAGAAATTGTGGATTTATCGCTCGCCGTCATCAATGATGTCGTTCCCTAAGATAGGTTAAAAGTGGGGAACTTGTGAGAAATTTTTTGCAAGTTAGTTAGGATGTGTTAGACACGACTCTATACGAAAACAGTAAAGTAATAACCCTGCTCAACCATACGATTGAGTGACGCCATAACTGGCTTGTTTATTTTCTTCGACCGGAAGATTTTTGTGCTTTAAATATAATTTTTTCTCTCAATATTACCTACTTCACCACCAAAAACAGCAGAGTTTGTGTCTGCCATGACTCGGTGTTTTCTTGGCAAATTTTATTAGAAAATTATTGTATAATCATATTATAAGCGTTTCATTCCTTGAGTCCTAACCAATTGCGCTAAAGTACTGATATTATGCTGAATTTCATTAAGCAATATCTCAAAAAGAGTAATTTTCGACAGCTGTAACCTACAAATTTGTATCCAGTGCATCAATATTTGCCAGAATATGGACCTGAAATTCTTGTGTCTGATTGAGGGTTCTAGTCATAACACCACAAAGATAAAGTGGTGAGGCGGCGTGGAAAGAGTGAGGAAGAGGAAAGGATATTAGCTACTCAATGCGGCGTCTCATAACAAAAGAAGTTCCTAGCTGGCTGAGTCAAAGCATCGAAAATGGAAGATAGTCAGGTGTCTCCTCTCTTCGTATTCATTTATTAATCCAGAGAATATGGGTAGGGGTGATCCAAGAAACTTTGTAATATGCAACATAAGTATGCAGTATCATGTAGAAAGTTATACAGCACACTACTGTACATGTGGATGAATATATGTGGGGAGGAGTGAGGCGTGGTTGAAAGGGGTGGGTGAAGACCGCAGTTCTGCAATAATAATTATGGAAGCAAGGGCGTAGTGGAATAATAGTCACTGTTCGTTGGAAACGAAGCAAGTTTAAATCTGAGTCTGATGTTAACATTAGCTTTTCTGGGCAAGAATGCCTGCAAATAGGTATTGGTCAAGAACATCCATCAGTGACCGACCAAACATCGCCGCAATGCCGGATTGAAGTGTCATGAGGAAATTCTATATGAGGTGAAAAGAGCTTTGCCTAAGCTAGGGAAATCAACAACGATACTACCACCCCGGCAAACATGGATTTGCAAACATGACTCACGACACAGTACTGACTTTTTCAGCCCACTTTATACTAGCACTGTGGATGGTCAGATCTGCTGCCTCAGTGATGCAGTATCATCTCGTAAACGTTTTTTACCTCAGCTTTATGCCGTAGGTTTACATGTACATTAGCCATAACACACAGTTTTGTGTACGCCGTAAAGCTCTGTAAGTTGCTAGTTTAGCCTCGTTGTTTCCTTCTCCCTCGTCTATGTGTTTGACTCGTTTGTTACAGACGGTATCTCAAGATGCCCTTACCAGTTCTATGCACATTTAAGAAGTAAAGGAGCTTTGTATTTTGTTTTAAAGTTTGCACAGCAACTTCAACAATAAGTCTAGAATTTCTTAAATTTTAATGGCGAGTACAGTTATTTTCATACCCATATAGTTATATCAAAACTCAGCCAAGAAAAAAGTTACTCAAGCAAAGAGCTTTTGCTACACCGGGTCTTAAATGTAAAATGTCCTACATTTTAGAAATAAATATATTTTTAGCCTTTTTACGTTATAGAGCAAAAATTCTTGCCCTAGTAGTTGTGTATTTAATTTAGAGTCAGCGAATTTTGCTATAGTGAAACAAATATAGCATACGCGCTAGTGTGTGTCTTGCCTCTTAATAGTAAGAACTTTCTGGACATAACTGTCCACAGCATAGAATTATGAGTATGAAAGAAATAATGCAGTAAGCGTACAAACTTCTTCCGCGCAATATCACGAAGAGACTTTCTGTAACTTAGCTCAGCCTCTTAGTCTAAATGCACACTACCAATAACATATGCCCGATGCCCAATTATTGTTGAAGCAGGTTTTATACATCTAAAGATAATGATGGATACGAGCTGCGCACATATATCCAGAAGATTTACTCATATGATTCAATATTAGGGAATGCACGGATCGAAAGCAATTTTCTCCGAGTTCCAAAGCATTGTAGAATAATTTGAACGCTGATTGCACATAGCACTAATCATTCCATGGTCATCCGTGTAATTTCCTGCTCTGAGTGGTGCTACCTTCGGTGTCTGACAGATGTCAGTCTTGGATATTAGCTGACCGCTCTGGGTAGTTTCTGCTCGAGGTCATAGTCTTGGACAGTAGTTGGCCGCTCTAGGTAGTTCTGCTTGAGGTCACATACGAGTGCGGTATAACTTCAGCAGCTAAAAGGAAAACTTGAAGCCGGTTGCAGTTAGGTTAAGTCACTGGATTACACAAGCCGGTTGCAGTTAGGTTAAGTCACTGGATTACACAAGCCGGTTGCAGTTAGGTTAAGTCACTGGATTACATAAGTCGGTTGCAATTAGGTTAAGTCACTGGATTACGGTTTGTTGGAATATGGTTTTAAATGCGCTGGTAGGAGTTAGCTAAGGATAAGTGCCTCGGAGCTGAAATCCTCATTTCGTGTTAGACCCCCCCCACCTAATGTCGGGTTAGAAACTTCGGGTTGAAATTGCATATCCAAACAGTTGGGTATTTACACAAAGGTCCTTGTGCCGGGCCAGGTTAGGTAGGCAAGGTCTGGTAATCTTTAAAGCGTGAGTATAAACAACGTAAAACGTTAAAATTGGGCTTCGTTCACATACGGTTAGGATATGAGTAATTATGCTCAAGGTTAATCTATCTTAAACAATTAGTTTCTGCCTCCGGTGGCATAAAAACAATTTGAGTATACATATGAATGTATATATATATATATACATGTAATATCAGCATTATAGTTGAGTAACTACATGATGTAACTAATTTAAAAACTGCCGTTGCTTGACTAAAATAGATTACAAGCTTTTTGTAGTTAAATAAAAGGTCCTGAAGAAGCTTATTCTAAATATGTAATTAGAATAAAAATCGTATTCTAGTTACTATGTAGTAGTTAAAAGCTTTTGTAGTTAAATAAGAGGTACTTGAGAAGTTTATTATAAATATACAAATCGAATAAAGATCAACTTCTAGCTACTAGTAGGTAAAAAATAAAATAGCCATTAATAACTATACACAAATCAAATAAGTAAACGAGATCTAGTAATGCAAACAAAATAAGTAAGAAATTTGCGGCTTAGTAGAAATATGTTAAAGTTAGACAACACAGACATTTATTTAATGGTTCCTGACACTTTTAACCCTACGATGTATGTACGCCCGCAATATCTATCACTTTGTTACTCTTTGATATTCTATCACAGCAATGCTCACAATCTTTAGAAAAATCTGCTAATTGGTGATTTAACGTATTAAAGGCAGTTCCTTGTTCAGCATCGTCTAGAGTACTTTTTGACAAATCGAGAATTCAAAATGAATATTCACGATACGAAAATCGCCACAGTGTTTCTCCTCATCATTTGGACCTTCATATCGGTTGTGCAAGGAGAGCGGGTGTTCCACCAGCACTTCTTTGGTAAAGTCCTGCCGCCCACCCTTGTGAGCGACACTCTGACTGCCACAAAAGCAAGTAAGTTCTGGCTGCGATACACTAACCGTTAGAGCGATGTGCTTGTACGTTCTGGTTCCTGAAATTGCCTCCATACCAAGCATATGAATTCCTGCAATGTTAATTTGGGCCTCAATGATTTTGGCGTTTATACTTTTTTGTAGGGGCACTGCCGCTAATCACAAATGGGGAAGGTCGCGAGGTTGCAGTTGTCATAGGAGCCTTGCGTCTCAGAAGTTAAAACTCTTTGATATGTTCCTCTTTGGTCGACTACAGCAGTGCCCTTCTCAAAGGCCTAACCAGTAGCACTAACGAATGCATACGAATTTTCAAGTTGAGGTACGCTCTCGAGTTTATTTTACTTTAATCAATGAACGTTTACGCAGGACAGTTTTATTTGAAGAAAAAAATAAGTATTAGGAAAACATAGAATAATAGGTATGTAAACTTAGAGAAGCCCACCAATACTTGGCAGAAAGCTATATACAGGTAGTTGCAGACATGCGCCCATTTGCTCAATTCAGGTATGATGACTTATGGGTAAAAAGGTAGACTGCCCTACAGTATAACGTGGAACATATGAAGTCGTTATATCAAGGAAAGTGAAAATTCAAAAGTGTTCTATGTATTTAATTAGAAAATTATTTTTCTCCAGTTTGCTGATGTCCTATTCAACGTGACCACATTTAGCCATAACTCCAGCTGGAAGACGCTTCAAAAATGGAAAAATCGAGGCGTGCAACTGGGAGTCGTTACTTTCAGCAATGACAAAAATAACACAGAGAGTTACTTGACAACAGTAATTGCTCTTAGAAGCCCAAGAACACTTTGAAAACCGCACGTGGACCTCTCAACACAATGGAGTTTCCCACACATCGGGAAGAGTCTAAAGATGGTGCATTCAGCAATTTGGACTCCTTATTAATGAGGTTTCGTGGCTCTCATCTTCACCGAACATCCACCCAACAGACTGTTCATTATCGTCCCTCCTGGAGGCAAAGGTTTGTGCAAGAATGCACAAAAACCGGAATGGGCTTATGCGAAATATTCTTCGTGCATTGGCTGACATCTGCAGGCAACTAGGCGAGCCCAGATTACTCCATTTTTTTTAGGCATTGTCGGGCAGCACTTAAGGCTAAAGGTGGTCTCGTCGAGGCGGTTATCAGCAAATGAGAGAAGAACAATAATTCTAGAAATTAATGACATTGAAGATTTTTTGAAATTCTCATTTTCTAAAGTGTGACAAATTTAATTAATTATTTCCCGTTGCAAAACACACTACATTTTCTTACCAGGCACACCCTAGCCGCGTTGCAATAATTGTTGGATATGAAAGAAGCACAGAACGCTGCTAGCAAGTAGCCTTTAGGCTTCGTCCGCACTAGGCTGTTCTTAGGAGCCACAGCCTGAGTTTTGGTCAGCTATGCCTATCAATGGAACGGTACGCACAACAGGCTGCTTGTGACAAGCTGGGAAACGCAGCCTGATTTTATGCTTGTTAGCACAATAATTACTCAGAAAGTTATGAATTGATTTTTATGAAATTTATTGGAACTGTTAGTATTGTTAAAAGACATAAATGATCAAATTTTAGTGCTGACTGTTGGTCCGTTTGCTTGCTTGACTTATGCGTGTCTTATACAGAATGCTGTTGACTAGCCTAGTTCGGAATTTAGTGGCTGTGGCTGCTAAAAACCGAACGCTGCTAAAAATAGCCTGGTGCGTACGAAGCCTTAACGTTGCAGCAGATATCAAATTATTGTCTGAGACTCCAAGAGTAGGTACTTCTTATTGGAGTGCCGTAGCTGTAGTCGGGCATCATCTGTTGTTATTTTAGTTCTGGCTACTCGATGGTGTCAGGGCTATTCGGCCCGGTGTCAAGAGATGACGATTCTAGGAATTTTATTTCAGCATATCTCTGTTACATTAGGGAAAAATTAAATGGTAATGAACGTTATAACATAGCTCGTGTCTATCAAATGCAAGAATCATTATATCATCGGTTTTAGTTGTTATAGGATCAAGACAACGTAACAGACACCAACGAATGCTTGTTTATGTACATACTAGTATCTTTCGTATCTCTCTCTGTTAAATTTAGATACGTAAAAAATAGATCAGGTTGAAATTTGTGAAGATTCTGCCGTGCTCTGCTGAAAAGCTATATTAGTAAATTAGACCAGGTTGTAAATGTTAGCAAAAGTAAGGAAGCCTTAATATTGAATGCGCTTCTTGCTCTATCAATAATTTTGAATATTTATAATCTAGACTAGGGAGAGGTCTGAAGTATCGCTAAATAGGGTCATCCGTTCTGTTTATTACTTTTTCTCATTTATGAGGCAAAACGAGATTGGCTCAGAATTTAGAATGCTCAAATCGAGTATATGTTCACCGAAAGCAAGGGTATAAGATTGTCTTAAAAGTATGGTAAAACTACAAAAAAAAAAAGAGACATATACAAGAGTTTTGTTGCTGTGACTATGTTCTCTAGTTAAATTTCTTCCATGGCAGCCATACTTACAGTACTTCTATGGGCCAGTTGCCTATATCCGCAGCACGAACCAGATTGGGGGTGCATTTATATGAACTCATGGGGGCCCCTGTTGGTTCACGTACGGACCCCCAACTACATAGTTCATCACGATTGAAATTTCTATGACAATATCTACCTCCGCCGATGAAGTTATGTTTTTGTCCTGTTTTTCTCTCTTTCTCTTTGTCTGTCATAGATATAACCCAGCAAGTTCTGAACGGATCATTACAAAATTTACAGGGATTGTTAGGCATATCAATAGTAATAGATGAGTAACTTTTATGGAAAAGGTACAAAGGTAAAGGTAGAATCAACTTGACCGTACTCCCAATTGGGAAACCCGCATGCACTGGTTTGTGCTGCAGATATAGACCAACAGGCCCAGAGGAGCATACGGCTGCAGTCGACCATACATTTTCTAGAGTTATGGCACCAGTGGCGGAAGACTCCATGAAACAATATCTGCGACCCCGAACCCTCGCCATTGCTGGGGAAGATCAGTAAACCCACAGCAGTATGCAGACCGGATGCTGACCGATCACATCAAGCGCCGCCAAGAAGATGCCCAGCTGGGAAAGAGGCACGAACCAGGGGCCTTGAGAGTCAAAGTCAGACGCCTTAGTCTGCTGCTACGTTCATCCGTTTGTTTATTTGTATGTTATCTGTCTGCCAATTTTGTCTTAGTACCATAACTAAAAAAGTTATGGGTGGATTTTCATAAACTTCATATGATAGTTGGCAGTCAGGTATAATACGAAGAGCAAATAACCATATTTTAGTAATTTTCAGTTCTTTCGTTCGTTAGTTTGTCGCTGGGTTTCATGTTATGCTTGTTAACACAATAACTCAAAAATTAATGGACTTATTATTATGAAATTTACAGGAATTATAACTAATGATAAAATATATAAATGATTAAAGTTTGATGATCGGTTGGTCCGTTTTTGTGTTTGAATTATGTTTGTCATAATGTTTGTTACTAGCGTAACTCGAAAAGTTAGGAAAAAATTACAGAAGCTATTCATACAATCAAAAGTTACAAAGGATTCGAATTCGATTTTGCTGTTGATACAAAGAAAATAATGGTTCCAAAATCTCCGCTTGTCGGAGGTATTTGCTCTCAGAGTGCTCTTTAGTTTACTGCTTTTATCACATAAATAATAGACAATTAACATTAATAACTTATTTCAAGTTTAGATGAAAATTGCATTTTTAATCAACTTCTAATAGATTTAAAAATATTCCAAGGTTAATTTTCGCGACAGGTATTCTGTAATACCTAATTTTAACCATAGAAATCGTTACATTTTTCATAATAACTATTCTTTCAGCAAAAAATTACTATGATTCAATGTAAGCGGTCATTTAAGGAAAGTAAAAAATAATTGCACTAAAGATAAATGTGAAGAATTAATGTATGTCATTAACCATGACCACGTGAGTAATTATAAGTTTAGCGTGTGGTATTACGCTTTAATGCTATTCTATTATTCCAAAGACATCTGCCTGGCGCCATAAATATCTACGACACATACCGTACTGGCATCATTCAGTGCATAATCTTCCAAGTTGATGCCAATTTAATGTCAGGGCTCTAAATGTTTGAAGTCGCTTTCTCTAGGGGTCGCTAGAAAACTGAAGTTAGGGAATCTCTGCACTTGACGAATGCGCACGCTGGTTATACCAGAATTTGGTGTTCATTGAAAATAAAACAAAATCCAGGCTCAGATTTTGTCTCTGCATCTTTTACTGACATTGCTAAATTGCAATAAGGAAGGCCTTAGGGCAACCTATGCAATACACATTATTTATGCAAGTTTACTCGGCCCTCAAAAATGAGGGAGAAGAATTGGTGATATCCATTGGTACACTTTTATTTAAACTGCCAACTAACAGGGACATAAGGGATGAGCTATCTCGGCTTCATACCTGCTGAGTAGGAAACCCCTTCCTTAATTCCTCTAGCATCAAGATATGTATATAGTTTTTTGCAGACAGTCCGTCATTTTTAAGATTATTCATTTCGACTTGGTATCGTAGATACGCCATGAAATCAAATAAGTAGCAGTATTTTTCTACTCAGCAAAAAGTTGATTAGTCGATGAATAGAATCAACTTGGAAATATGCACGTGATGCAGAGAAAGTATTTGGTGGAAAAACTAATTATCAAGGTGCATGAGAGGCAAAGAGAAGCTTCAAATACGTTCAGTGCTTCGATTTCAACGTTGGTAATGTAAGACATACATTAAAATATAAGGGTGCATACATATTAAAGATCATCAGAAACCAGACCAAATTTTTGATATTTTCTTCAAATGTGGCAGAAAAAGGACGGGTAAACAAACAACTAAAGAAAAGATGCAAATCTCCAGCTATCTGTATTATAATTCTGATTGTCCTTCAGTTAATTAGTAAGTTATTTGGTTAGTACGACCATGACGAATTCATCAGTGCCAGACAGAAGAAAATTGGGGCATCTTTGAGAAGTCCTTGATACGACTAGGGAAGAAAT
>LQNS02278181.1:690408-714749 GCA_001587735.2 Parhyale hawaiensis
AAATGTTGAAGTTGTTAAATTTAAACCCGGTATCCTCGGATTAGAGAAATAAAAATTCTTAGCGCTTTCTTACTTGAATTTAATTGACCTGTGTGACGTTAGCGCTATACAAGAAAACTTCACACCACTGCATAGTGATCAGCAATCGTAACTCATGAATGGAAAAGGTCATTGAGAGTCAGGAGAAATATCACAATTACAATGGAGCTAAATTCTGAATCGGGTCTCTCAGACTCGAGTTTATTTCTGTCATTACAGGTCTCTACTGATGTTTTTATTTCTATGGTTAAACACTACTTTTCTCACGAGAAATCACAATTTAATTCTAAGTCTTTGACCCTTTCATTATTTTTGATTGGTGTCTTTCAGCGACCCCTGAGATTCAGCAAGAATTCCAGCAGAAGAACTGGTACGTTGTCACTGCAGGGCTGACTCTTGTGAATGGCGTGTTCACCTGGAGGGAAGGACACACCATCCCAGCAACCGTTGGCTCCTCTGTGTGGAAACCAAACGACCCTGACGGTGTGAATGGCGTGCCTACACCCTGCAGCGGCATTGACTTAAGTGAAAATCCTGATGTGATTCCGGGCATGATTGACGATGCATGCCATGTTACTCGGCGGTACGTGTGCTCCATGCCGTAGAATACTGCTCGCTAACGGCCGATAGAGGTGCAGTCGTTTATGCACACCAACATAATAATCTTGAATTAGATTTGACTGCCCTTTTGTTAGTCTCTAGTTCTCACAGGAGTAGTATTATTGAGGAATCTGCTTCAGAGCCAAGACCTTGGAGAAAAGCGTAAATCTCTCGAAGAGTTTTTGACTTACAATACTTCGGACTTGCAAACGGAGCTAGGGCTAAAATAAAAAAAATAACTAAAAAATTCATGTGTTGCAAGAAAAGAGTGATTTTGATTTTATGAAAAAGGACCATAGGTTTGCAACTATGCAAAGAGAGTGAGCCACCTTGTCTTACAAACGACGTTTAACATAATACAGATGATTTCATGCATAAGTTAAATTTCTGTGAACGGAAGTCATAAGTTACAGTCACACGATCCACTGAATCTGGTGGTATAATAGTTTAAACGCCAACTTTGAAGAGTTTCATGAAAACTTACTAAGCTGTTACTATAACGTTCGAGGTACGTCTTATATAACACGAAAATTTTGCTTGAATGGCGAAGTCACAGTGGCACGAAATGCTTTGCTACCCTTGTCATGATACTAGGCAGATAGACCAATAATTTTTCCAATGCGTGAAGGTACTCATTCATCTTCAATACTAGCTCAACTAGTACAATACATAGGTACATCACAAAGCACAGAGGAATAGATAATGCTATCAAAGTTGAATATGGTGGTACTCCTAGAACAGGAGACGGCCAGATCAATCGTCTGTGTCCCGGGAGAACTCTTAGCTTGGAGATGACCAGGTCTACAATACATTTGTGGCTACCTATCAAGTTAGGTTGCAAAGTGCAGTACGACACTATTTTAAAATTAAGGTCAGAGCGACGACGACTGATCGAAGGAACATTTTTACTAAATTTTACTTTGAACGTTTGGACTCTATATTCAGGTCATCATCAGCAATCTGAAATAGCAAACATGAAAATGATACACCTGTTGTTCAAAATTTTCTAATGCTAAAAAACCTACAAATTGAAGTTTTTTTCTATTTGGGGCTAACTTCAAGGAGTAGGAAGACTGCAGGTCGTTTAAGTTTGCTCAGAGCTTATTAATGGAGAGTAACCTCAACATTCCTAAGCCGGAACATGAATTTGTAGGACACGGATAGAAAAGTTTGAAGTAAAATAGGAGTACTGTATTGCATTGTTCTGCACCCATGCGTATTGCTGAATGTGTAGGTGTAGTTAAGGGATAACTTTTATTAAAGCCACGTCAACACAATTCATCAATGAAATGCACAACAATCGAAAAGTAAAAACACAAACACTTCTCTTCTCTGTCCAAACGGGATCAAGCAGAAACCATGAACACTTCAAGGTCATGAACTGAGAATTCAGAATTCTGTAGCTATTAATCGACGTTCCACTGTCACTTTATAGTTGAGATATTTATTTTAGTTGCAAAAGCTGACTGGGGAGTAAAACTTTATTTGTACTGGCGAAAAGTATATAGCTAATAATTCACTCACTGGCATCCTCCCAAATGCGGAGATGCAGACGTTTAAACAATGATGTCTAATTTCTTATTTATTAATTCCTTGACTTTCCACTGAAGTTCACAGTGTGTACATCCGTTTCTTCCATTAAAACGTAACTCGTGCTCCATTGTAACTTTTTATTACGAAAAAATGAAGGAACAGTCGTAACTTCACGAATATGCTACAGTTAATAACTAATTGACTACATTTAGTAGTCGGAGGCTTCCCGCTGTGCAGAAGTTGGAATCAAACATAAACAAAATTCACTACGCGAACCCTAATCAATAGAAAAATGATGCTTCAATTACTAAATAATATAATGAAGCCTCATACATATACATATATTCCTACAGCAAAATGTAATTTGCGAACTTTGTGTTTGACAAACGCCCGCGAGCTTGTGGTTTAAGCTTCGATGTCCATCATTTACAAAGTTCGACGGCTCGCCGCGTGTGTTTGTCAATCAAAATCGTTCGGCGAACACAAACTTCGACTGAAAGATGGATCGTGTTGACGAGGCTTAAAGCTTCTTACTACTTCTTACTAGTAAACTCTACCTCTCAGCACACGTGCGGATGAAGAAACTAACACGCAGACCCACACGTTGGGCAACGGTTCTGGTAAACAATAGAGGAGATCATATGAGTAGGCAGCTTATAGTTAAATGAAAATATTATGTCAAGTCTGTAATCGTTCAGTAAAACAATTCGAAAATCAACACGCATAAAATCCTTCTCTGCGGGGATATTAATTCAGTTTTCAGTTTCTCCGACTAAGGGACGAAGACGGGCAAAGCGATAAACATACTAGGGGCAGCATCATAGTTTCGGAGGAGAACTTGCTAGCTAAACGCTTCTTTATAATTTCAGGAAAAAAATGCACTGGATAAAAGTTTCTTCATATTTATGTTTGTTAAGTATGATTGTCGTTGATGACTTTTAGGGTCGAAACGTTTAAACCAATTTCTAAAAGAAATGTCTTTTAGATTTGAAACATTTCCTTTTGCTAACATCACATGAATTCGTTAAGTTGGACAGTTGAATGCACTACCGTGTTAGTTCTACCATACATTATTTTCTGATGAATAATTATGGCGTCAGTCACTGTTTCAATTCATGGCAGATGATACTTAGCGCAGTCTCCCTATCAGCAGGTTTCTTATAAGATCTCCTGCTTTCATTAGTTTTCTCCGTTTCCGAAGTCACACAACAAATGAGAAACCCTTAACGGACTTTGCAAATACATGTAGCACCCTTCTCATCGCTAAACTGGAGCACGACTGTTATCGTTACACCACAAATTGATAAATCTAAAACAAGCGATAAAATAGAGTTTGTTGAGATTAATCAGCTCATCAATCATCAGAGCTTGAAAGTATCTAAAAAAGTATCTAGATACAAAGTATCTAGATACTGTATCTAGATACTTTTTTGTATCTAAATGCTGTATCTAGAAACTTTTTGCCTGTATTTAGATACAAGTATCTAGATACTTTTTTAGATACTTTTAGATAATATTAAATGATACCTTTTATTATACATAAAATATTCTAAATACAATAATATTCAGGTTCATAAAATAATGATAAAGCCGATAACTAAGCGAACAAGAGAGGGCAACCCTGAACATGTTCTGTCACGTTGGCTCACTATTCTATTAATTTTTTGGAAGCCTTCTTTTATTTTGTTTATTAACGATTTGCTTGGAATTGGTGTAACATCCACCAAAATATACGGCCTAAATTATGCTTTGCATTTGAATGTTACTGCAAAAAAGTCAATATACCTATTGACTACGAAACTTCAATGACATTGCCCATTTCTTTTAGAGACTCTTTGCGGGAGGTAGGTGTGCAACAGTCATTATTATTGTAATTACTAATCTACTATATAACAGTATTATAAAAGAACAGAATTGTATCCACCTGAATTACATGATTTTTAACTATATGAACTAGTAAAACTATTAAATTCAGTTGTAAAAATAAAAGTATCTAGAATTGTATCTATAGATACTTTTAAGTATCTAGTATCTGTATCTAGATACATTTTTGAGTATCTATGCCCAGCTCTGTCAATCATACACGTCTATGCTAACGTAGAAAATGTCATAAGAATATAGAGCGAACGAGAAGCCTTTTTTTTCGACTTAGCGGATCCATGGAAATAATGTTTTATCTCTAAAATAAGAGAAAAGCAAAAAGAAGAAACACCTGTGCGGAGGTTCTCGTCCGTGCCCCCCATCCACCCTTACAATCGGCAAAAGTCTTATGGGAAGAGTCTCTCACCACCACTTGGGCCAGATGGGGGAAGTACGAAGAACGATGATGCCTCTCTTGCTACTGAATCGTAGTACTGAGTTGCTGAGGTTCAGTTGGTTTATGTATGTACTGTACCCGAAGACTATACGTACCCCTGGTTTCACTTTACTTCACAGTATTGAAAATGAATTATAGAAAGAATGACGAAGAAACAATAACGGCCGCACATTCATAAATACTCATAACTTTAATCGTGATTTTGTACCAGTCTTTGAAACCAAAATGGCAAGTCAATCACAGTTGGCAGAACATTATATTTCGACCATACATACAGTAGCCTACTTGCTCCTAAAACATGCGGTGACATTTTTTTCGAATTGCCCATTAGTTACTGTCTTCAATGAAAGCCCTTCACCTCTGCCGGTACAAGATACTATTACATTGTCGTCTACCGCTTAAGCAAGTGCTTCAGTCGCAACAGAAAAATGATCAGAGAAAGAAATAAATACACCATGGTTTTTATTGTGGTGTTTTACTTGGCGATACATTATGCACATGCATTATTATACGCTGGTGTTCTGCTAAGCTCCGGCCGTTCTCAACGGTACACTGGTGTCAGCTCGATATCGTGTCTTATCAATTAATAGCAATATAATTCTACAGGCTTTGAATGACCTAGTCTGTTTATCAATTGAATTATATCGAAATTAGACGGAAAAAATTGCTACAATGTCAAAGAATGAAAAATAAAGGTCAATAAGCTTTGTACTGCATGAAAACCACAACCAGGCAATGATGTGTCGCCCTGAGCCTGGTTTCAATAGAACTGAGAAGTAAAACCAATTTTTCGTGATACAAAATTACTGCTACATGCATCTGCGTACTGTTAGAAAAACATCCAAGTCACCAGGGTTCGACCTTGTTTATAGAGCTATTGCCATTCCACATCTGCACCAACCTCATACCGGGGCAGTTTATGTTATTTTTACTATCAAGTTGAAGCTAAACATTGAAGCTTTTGACTTATTACAGTAAAATTACTGACAATGTATTGCTACATCTAGAAGAAGCAACTCAGAACATATCCAAAGATGCTGTACCCTCACATAATTACATTTTTGAGAAAATGCCACCATGGTCTGTTGTGTGATGGAGCTCGTACACGTTAGATTAGATGTAATCTGGCTGTATATTTACACGAAAGTGGGTTGAATATCATTTGATACGACTACTTATAAACTAGAACATGCCAGGCGAGAAAGGTTACTGATTGGACCATAAATGTTCTTAGATAAGATCACATCCGTAAGTAGTTTGAAAAATGTGATTAGAGAGTTCAATAAATGCGAGAATTAACTGCACAAATATTATGGACGTACAATAATACATGTGTAATAACTCTTCAAGTCTATTATGCTAAAATATTTATGTAAATTCAAGTGTTTGAAGCTTTTATCGCGATGTTAGTCGTGTTGCACTTTAATTCTGATTAGAGGTCAAAATCGAGAGCGCAGCGACACCCAGAAACTTGGAAAGTAGGTAGCTGCTTTACCATCTATCACGCCTCACATATATCAAGCAATTAATTTTACAGTAGGTTTAATCATAATATGGGACTTCACACTGCGAAATGTATCCGCTTCTAATAGTTACCTCCGCCAAGGAGGTTATGCTTTTATCGAGTTTATCGGTGTCTCTGTCTCTTTGTCTGTTAGGCTGTTTGTCTATGTGTCACCCAGATAACTAAAAAAGTTACGGACGGATTTCAACGATATTTACAGGGGATGTTAAATAAGTTAGGAGGAACAGATGATTACCTTTTGGTGACGATCCATCCATCTGTTTATTTAATTGTTTGTTTGTCTCATTTTTTAATGCATAACCCAAAAAGTTATGGTTGGATTATCATGAAATTTACATGTATAAGTTATTACTTATTAGGTACATTGCGAAAAGTGGATGACCAAATTTTTGCGATGATCTGTTAATTCGCTCGTGGCTGTGCTCAATTTTGTACATGTTAGCTCAATAACTCAAAAAAGTTACATATGAATGGATCTTTATGAATTTAACAGGACTGTTTAAAGGGGTAAGAGACATAAATGATTAAATTTCGGTAATGCTCGGTTGGTCTAGTTAACTAATATTTGTCGGAACGTTTGAAAGCAGCATAACTCAAAAATTTATCAGCAAAACTTCAAGAAAGTGGATGGAATTGTTAATTCTGTTAAAAGACACAAATTAATAAATTTTGGTGTTGATACAAAAAATCACAGACTCAGAACCAATTTGAATTTTTCGTTACTGGTGCCTCGCTTGTCTGAGGTACGCGTTCTCAGAGTGCTCTAGTTAAATTTTATCTTTTGTTTTTATTTCTTGGAAGGCAACACGTATCTGTTATATTCGTGAGTAATCTCCAGTCACTTATAACAGCTAAAGATTGCATTGTAGGCATTTATTTGTACTATTATTACAAAAACCCACTTCAGTAGCGTCATATGCTTCAAAAGCTACCACTGAATGAAAACGGATATAACAGAAGTTTATGCACGAGCGTGAGTTAAGATGTGTCCACTGAAAGCAGCACTAAATATACCACTACTTAGTGTGTCTTAAATTTTAGTTAGCTACTCCTTTGTAGATTTTAGAGTGTAAGTTAACCCACGTAACCCTATGCTGGAGAAAGCCTAGTGCTCACGCGGTTTCTAACAGCAGTATCATGACCAAGATGAAGATTTACTTCGACGCTTTAGGTAGCTGCTCCAAAGCCACCTTGGAACTTATTATCCGCGAACAGATATATTCCCCGTGAGCGTCGTCTTTTACCTGCACCGCTGCCGCTTCTTGTTTCTTCGTAGCCGAATATCGATTTGTTAGGGTAGTTATAAGTCAAAGACGCCTTACAGAAAGAGCAAAATGTGTTTACAAACACATTCTGATCCAAAAAGATTGATTTATTTCAAAATAAAAATTCGCGTTCACACTTTAGTGTTTAATTATGACACCTCGACCATTCGCCAGCAATGGGGGGATCATCTGAGAGGAGATTGTTGTTGTTGTTGATTTGCCCCTCGCGGGTTTTCGATGAGGGATCCGCGGCAGACCCGACAACCTTAGAGTAGGTTGAATTTTAAAACAGCTAGTCTAGACCCTGTATTACCAATATTTTTAGCAGCAAACTCACCAACCTTACACTTCGTCTGTATTGTGTAATCCTAGAGAAGAACCCACCTGGCCACTCATAGATAGCTACTCATACACTTGTCATAAATATTGGAATCGGTTCCGAAGATAAAACACCGAATATTGATAATCTTAGCGTTTCATTTGCCCTTACTTATTCCAATTCTTCTGGTGCTTCAGTCATAAATCACTGGCGAGTTATAGCAACAAGGAGTACCGGGTATTTTATTATTGATGACATGCGTGCATCTCTTTCTGAATATAATTTGACAATTTACTTGGCTGTAGTTATGACAGAGATCGTCTCTTGATCGCTTAGTAATAATAAAATGATTGCAGATGTAGTTAGTTTCTTTTATCCCCCAGCAATAAAGCATATAAATAGCCTTGTGGTAATTCTAAGCCTTTCGCCCTGTGCGTTTAAGAGTCGAAAAATGAGGACATTTTATGCTCATGGAACAAAAGGTGTCGTGACTACACATGAACGTGCTTGAAAAACGCTATAAAAATATTAGTCGCTGCTAATGATAATTCCTTGAGAAGTCGTAGCGATAGATCATTCAGAACTACGCAAGCAGCGCTTCTCTAGCGGAATATTTGCAGTAGCGGCTGAGATTTTCTGCAATTATTAGACAGTTTAATATTTGGTAACCCTCAGGTGGGCCGCAACAACGTAATCCAAAGAGTGGCGAGAAACGAGTATGGTCCCGTGCCTTGAGTATCGTACACAGGGAGCTTCAGGAAGGCAATATGCCTTACTGGAATTTTAACTTCCATCTCTCACGCGACCGTGGTCCTTTTGGAGTGAATATACTAAGAAATAAACACACGTCAGTAAAAATCTTGTAAGTTATAGCTAAAATAATCAATCAATCACAGCCTCACACTCCATAGTCTTGCTGGGGCTGACCGTGATTAACTTTCAATAGTCGCAAACATTGCTGCTAATTTAAACGATAACCTATATATATCTTACTTTAGACACAGTGCAGACACGTGCCTTGCATCTGCGTAAGCTTTTTTGAGCGTCTTACTTTAGTGGATACTCAGAAGAGCATCGGAGTTTCTCTTCATATATGAGAACGAAATACGCTCATTTTAACCTCCCTCTACATTTGGCCAAGAGCAAACCAGAGATGCACTCTGAGGGAGCAGGCCTTCGCCAAGCAGCGCAATGCTAACGAAAAATTCAAATTAGTCCCGAATCTAGGCTATATTTTCCTAATAATGTTGCCTTGTAACATTCCCAGCAGTTCCAGCTAATTTTTTGCAGATCGTTCTATAGCCAAGGATGATTTACGGGAACAGGTTAGCGCACTGCCGAGAGGGCGGCGCTTGCGCGTGGTGGACGTACGGCGCGATGCGTCATAGAAATTCGTAAGTTTGTCAGGAGCTTTTTTTGCATTGTTTCTTCATCATTTCATTTGGGCCTCCAGAGTGTACTACATGTCCTACAATCTTAATAGTTACACAAAAATATGTATCGAAGCATCTACAAACTCTTTTAGCTCTCTGAGGGATAAAATTTTGAAAGAACGTTGGTTACAAGGCTTGTGAAAGAGTACATTGGTAGGTAGGAACTGTAGTTTTCTCCGAAGAGCAAGTAGCAAATGCAAAGTTTCGAACAGCTGTTTTAATTGGAAGTGAGGCTCTATTAGTCTCAACAGGTTAACTTCAACAAGACCTACTTAGAATCGATGTTTAAACACATCATAAAACTAGAACATCTTGTGGCGTACGACCATCATCCGCGGAGGAAGACAAGTTCAACGCTATAATTTTTATGGCTTGCTAACTTTAGATTTTTGGCATTTTTCATATCCCTGGCAAAACACCTGACTGCATGAAAAAATTATTATTATTATGACTCAACTCCTTCTGCCTCTTCTTTGGATGGACAGACAACGAAATTCAACTCCGTCATTTTTGATGGCCGGCCAACTCTAGTTTTTTGTACAGAAACATAATTATTCTAAAATCGCGAAGAAAATATTATCATAGTTATTCGCTTTGCGGGTGATAATCACTATAACTGTGATCAGAAGATAGAACAAAATCGAACCCCAAGGATATTATCATTTAATTTATCATAGCTGCGAAACAATCCATACGATCAGTGTCGCCTACAGGAGGTGGGACTCATCGCTCTCTAGCAAAGACGACTTAGGGGGTAACTAAAGAAAACGGTCAAGTACTGGAACGACTTGAACGATTTGCCTACAGCGGGCTTTTTTGAGAGAGATGTTATGATTACCAGAGAATGAACGAAGAAAAACGTAAACTCTTAAATCGATGAAGTACTCAAAGCCAGTGGTTTTCCCGTACTTCTTTGTGAATATCTAGAACAGACTCGCCTTCGAGATTGTCGATACAGAAACAGTCAATGCGTTTAAAAATAATCTTAACAAACATTGGGAACAACACCCTCCATAGCTATGAACACCTCTTCCAGGAGTCACAAACTCTTCACGGCCAAAGCTTTAGAGGCCCCGTTAACCCATTATATTTCATGCACTAACTAACTAACTAACTTAAAGTCTCCGAGCTCTGCGGCAATTATTCGCGTTTGCGCGATCAACTCCTCCACTGAGTTCTTCCCCTCTTATTCTTTCTTTCTCAGATATCTAAATGGCCCGATATAATAGCAGTAGCTCATGAGGGGGTCGGAGCGTAACTCCCGGCAGCTCTCTGGGAATGCGCCCCTCGGTCCGTCTTCTGCCAGGTTTCTAACGTATTTTACTCAGGCTCCGCTCCCTTGCCACCACGTTCTTCTATAGCGCACAATGGGAGACACAACCCAAGAAGGGAGTCAATACAGCCGGGGCAAGGAAAGCTTGGTTTATAGCCACGCGTACGAAAACTCTTGTTCCAAGAGAATGGAATGTGTTAAATTTTGTACTTTCGTGGGCAGCGACTGTCGTATTTCTTCCTGACACTTTATTGACTGACCCTGTATTCCATTGTGCTGCTAGGTGCAGTGTTGGCTGTCCTAACGGATTAGAAAAAAGTCCACTGAACCCATACATATTTTAATGTACAATTTTATGATTTTATCCGTGGCTAATTCCAGAGAGCCGTTGGCAGAGCGCTAGTTAATCTAGCCGGATTTCAATAATGACTCCTTAAGTGTCATGGCACAGCACTCCAAAAATTGCTGTAAGTAATGCGTTAGATGTTTTTCACCAATATATTATTTTCAGCGTATGGGGTCACTCTCAGTAACATACTTGGACTAACGTTTGCCAAAGTCTTTTATCATTATCAGTAACTGAGCAACATGACTATAACTGTCAAAAACTAAGACTTGAACCGAAATTAGGCCAATGATAAGCAGGTATTGATAGCACTTTCATGCTCGTTGTCCACCTAACAAGGTTTATGTATTTTACCAGTATGCATAGTTAAAAACTCACTATCGAGGTGTTATATAAAGTTCATGATGAACTTGCTTTCCCGAAACACTCTCTGAATATAACTATTGAAAATAAAATGGTGATTTCAGCTCATCTGCTATTTTATTAATTTCTTGGTATGTAACACAACTGTTTATTGCGCTATCCATTCATAGCTAAGGCAATAAGTTGTCGTCAGTGGTGGACCTTTAAGGTTAACGTACGTGTTTTGTTGAAATTTAGCCTAGTTGTTTTCACGTTATGCCTTGAAATATATCCTGTAATGGCAATAGCAGCCTTCTATGAATAAAACAACCCGAATAAAAAGAGTAAAATTATAAGTTATCTAAGCTTCAGGAAACATGCCATATATGAACTGCTGCCCACCTACCAAACGAATGGTAGGTAGCGTGGCAATCTCTAAGTCCCCAGATCGAGTCTTGAGTCGACTCCTTATATTTATTCTGTTAGAACACACGGGTAGACGAATGAGCTCCTACCTGGATAGTACCATGAATTGATTTGACGAGATATTGTATTATACATATACTATATATACAATGATTAGAGTCAGGGACTCGAACTTCGAACTGGAGACTTACAGATCTATATGTCGCCACTCTATCACTAGGCCACCACAGTATAAAATCTGGTGTGGCCTAGTGGTAGCGTGGTTCTGTGGTGATCAGTAAGTCCCCAGTTCGAGTCCCTGACTCTACTCTTTGCAAAAAATTTATTTTAATAAAAACATTAATGAGGACGGACGAGTCCTGCTCTGGATAATGGTAGGTGTTGACGTCATAGAAACAAAACTATATGGATATATATATATCGTTCAACTAGACCTGGACTGAATTATTCAAAGTCACAAACTTAGGTTCATAATATATTCCTTGGCCAATTATTATGTGCTGCTGGCACCAATATTGTTGAGCTCTCGATCTGATCATCCTTTGAACATTCCAAATTTCAAATTTCGCATTACGGCTTTCACAGAACTAGTGCCAACACTATCATAAAAAATGAGGCTAGAAAATACAAAAATAGATTGCCATTTTCTTCATTGTTCTTAGTTGTTCTACTGTAGAGAATATCCTCTCTTTTCCTTCTACTGGCACTCGATTTGAGCATGGCACTAAATCTGTGAAATAGCAGAGGCCGGTGGGGGGGGGGAACATCACTAGGAAAAGTAAATTTTGAGTCGGCCGAACACATTATTAGCAGGTAAAGGTAACAGGTGAACTCAACTTTTGCCGCATCCTTAACCGGGAAACCCACATACAGTTGTTTGTGCTAGGTATAAGGGGTAAGTGCGGATGCAGTCGACCACGGGTCATCAAGAACTATGACGCCAATTTGACGAAAGATTCAAATGAACCGCCCCCCTCTCTCATCTTTTAGAAAGGCAAGTTCCACCCCAGCGCAGTGGTGGGTAAACTGATTCAATAATTGGAACAAAGAAGTAATTTTTGAAGTTCTTTATAGGAAATGCGTTAGAGGGTAGACGCCTAAATGGTAATTATGCGGTATGCGTTGAAAAGCCCTTGAACGACTACCAATTTTATTATATGTACTAGCGTACGTATTGCAATAATACGGAGAGGCGTAAGCCTCTGACCCATTCTGGGAATGTTCCCGCTGAAATGTCTGTTTAATGCCTTCAAAAAAAAACTTTCCAATGAAGTTATTTATTTCTCATCCTCGAGGTCTTCTCTCATACAATTCTAAACTCCTGCATAGAAAAAGCTGGAAGTACAGTAAGTCAACCATGTGCTTCAAAACATTTCTACTCACGTCATGTATAAATAACTTCAGATAAAAAGGAAACCACTTCCCACTGGTCATTATTCATAAAACTTCCTTATCGATGCATGTCACTGTTAAATTTTGTCAATTTTTTACCATTATCACGACCTAACGATCTAATCGGCCTGAAATGCTCGGTCTGAGATATAACAGTTTCAGTGTTTTAATATCGAAATTGACGAACTTTATAGTCCTATAAATGCCAGTAATTGTATCATTGTCGCTGAATAATCTTAAAGGCTTATGGTAATTCGAATCAAATTATAAATCTGTCAATTAAAACTCATGTGAAGGATATTTCATCAAATATATCATCAGCTTTTCTGTGCACATTAGTTTATAGTAAGTTCATTCAGTTTGGAAATCGGGAAGAAAAGTACTGTTTAATGTAACCATTGAAACCTGTGCTACGCAGTTACTAAACACAGAACTAATAGCTGAACTTTTTTTTTCATGCTACACAGATAATAATTATACAGTGTATGTTCAGAAACCCAGATAACAACTGAACCCAATTCTACACAGTTAATATACACGTAACTAACACCAGTAACTGAATCCTGTGCTACACAGTTAATACACAAAGAGTTGAATGCATATTATATCCAACTAGGGAGGCACTCTGAGATCGCATACCTCCGCCAAGCAAGGCATTGCTAAGGAAAAACTTATTTTGATCGTGAAACCCCAAAATTTGGATACAATTGTATCGCTTGGCGTTAATAACAGCTCCTCTAATTTTTTTGAAGACCCGTCCGTGACTTTTTGAGTTATATTCTGACAAACACCCAAACGGACGAAGCGAACATTACGAAAATTTGGCCAGCTATATCTTCCAACATTTCTAACAACTCGTCCATATTTCATGAATATCCGTCCATAAATAAATTAGTTATGATTGCCAAACAACGCTCAACAACACACAAACACCCAAAATAGATCATCACCAAAATTGGTTATTTGTGTCTTATAACATTTTTAATCATTTCCGCAAATTTTGGGAAGATCTCTTAATAACTTTTTTGTTATGTTACTGACAGCCATGAAATCAAACAAGAATGAAACATAAAATCAAACAAACAAACAAACGGGTAAACAGATCACAACAAAAATTTGATCATTTGCTCTTCGTTATTATAACACTGGCGATTCGTACAAATTTATTGGAAATCCACCCATAACTATTTGAATTATGTTACTAAGAAAATGAGGGAGACAAGCAAACGGTTGAATGGATCTTCACCAAAGTTAATATTCTTTTCCTCCTAACATGATTAACCATCCCTGTAAATTTCGTATAGATCCGTCCTAACTTTTCCAAGTTATTTTGGTGATAGACAAACGCACAGAAAGGCAAACATCAAATGTGACAGAAAAAAATAACCTCCGTGGCAGATGCTACAATTCTGTACCTGATCAGCTTCCAGCTATGCCACTGAACAACATAGCATGGAAGAAAATTGTTTAATGACTCAGTCGCACGGATCATGGCAGTAATTTTCTATTCGATAATCCACAAAATTGTCGTATGTAATGATGATGGAGAAATACGGTAGTCTGCTTGTTCAGTGTCAAACAAGTCAGTCAAAATTAGCTGGTGACAGAAGGAAATCATAGTATCGTAGATTCATTATATTGTGTTTTATCGATGACTATTTCCTAGAAGACATTCATGTTAGTTTTGTTCAGAAAATTCGAGGATTTGGTTTGTGGAAAGTCAGTGCACGCTTTACTGCAAAGTCCTCTTTCGAACTTATGTGTAGTTATATATTGAGGAAAGCGTATGGAAAGATTCGGGTGAGTCATTAGCTTATTGGTATATCTTGTGAAGTAAACTTTGCTAAGTCTAAAGCGAATCCGGCAGCTAGAGTCGATATTTAGGGAACGATCCTGTCAATAGCACCGTGTCACTCGTCGTGAAGTCCTTGGCAGACATGTTTCAGTGCATGGTATAAGAACTAAAAAACATGGGAATGCTGTCATTGCAATCTTTTCCTAATTCGTATCCGGGGAGCCATGAACGTTCTTCAATCATAATTAAAAGCCTATGAAATTTTTGTGCTATAAAGCATAGACTCATCATTACGGGGAGCATTACAGGTGACGTCAATTTCTTTACCTGAAATACCTACAGCCAGACGTACCTGATGAAACACGCAGCTTTATTGTTAGCAAGAAGCATTCTTACACAATATAATTTATGATACAAACTGTCCTGTATTTACTGTACTTTAAGTAGAGGATCAGCTCACGGTAGTGCAGATAATTTCTTCACCAACGATGAAAGACATCATAGACCTCCTCCTAGTACATAATACCCAATTTGCAAAGCATAATAACACCTACAAACAGTTTATTCTGATCACAATCCATTTCAGTAGCCATGAAGCGAGTGACTCGAAGCATAATGAACGAAATTGCATAACTAGTATTCGCTATGCATATGAATGTTTTTCAATAGAAAGAACTGAACTGCAGTATGTAAACTAAGACAATCTTCTAAATGATTCGATTCGAAGTGAACCCACGAACGCAATCTTCGAAAAATTTCATTTGAAAACTACGTGCAGTACCTCCCGCCAACAAGAAAGAAATGTAGTACAAATCCCCACAATAAATTCTGCAAAAGCTTACTGATGAAAAAAGCGAGATTGGTCAACTGTCAAAGTCATGGATGTATTGCAGCGACAAACTGAGTGCCAGAGAAAACTGGAAGAAATCGACACAAATTAGTAAAATCTCATAATGATGAGAGACGGTAGAAAACTCACAGAGAAAAGTCAGACAGCATGCCGATCGGTGTGGCGTCAGAGTTGATCTTGACAATTTCTCCATTTTAGTTTTGCTGATGCCCGAAACGTTCAAATTTAGTATACGATGATACGTACAGCCTTCCTGGTCCTCACCTTCCATAACACACAGTTTAATGTACGCCGCAAAGCTCTGTAAGTTGCTAGTTTAGCCTCGTTATTTCCTTCTCCCTCGATTATGTGTTTGACTCGTTTGGTACAAACGGTATCTTAAGATGCCCTGACCAATGCTTTGCACAGTTAAAAGGTAAAAGAGCTTTGTATTTTGTTTTAAAGTTTGTACAGCAACTTCAAAAATAAGTCTAGAATTTTCTAAATTTTTATTTTAACGCCGAGTACATAGTTATTTTCATACCCATATAGTTAAGTAAAAACTCAGCAAAGAACAAAGTTACTCAAGCGAAGAGCTTTTTCTACACCGGGTTTAAATGTAAAATGTCTTACATTCTATAAATAAACATATTTTTAGCCTTTTCACGTTATAAAGCAATAATCCTTGCCTAATAAACATTGCCTAGTTGTATATTTCACTTAGAGTCAGTGAGTTTTGCTATAGTGAAACAAATAATGCAGACGTCCTATTGTCTCTCAATAGTAAGAGCTTTCTGTACGTAACTGTTTATAGTGTAGAATTATGAGTATGGAAGAAATAATGCAGTAAACGTACAAACTTGTTCCGCGCATTATTATTTCGAGAACAATATCGCGAAGAAAGTTTCTGTAGTTTAGTTTTTAGTCTAAATGCACACTACCAATAACACATGCCCGATGCCCAATTATTGTTGAAGCAGGTTTTATACGTCTAAAGATAATGATGGATACGAGCTGCGCACTTACATCGAGAAGATTTACTCATATGATTCAATATTGGAGAATACACGGATCGAAAGCCATATTCTCTGAGTTCCAAAGCATTGGAGAATAATTTGAACGATGATTACACAGAGCATTAATCATTCCATGGTCCGAGTAATTTCCAGCTCTCAGTCGCGCTACCTTCGGTGTCTGACAGATGTCAGTCTTGGATAGTAGCTGGCCGCTCTAGGTAGTTTCTGCTCGAGGTCATAGTATTGGATACTAGCTGGCCGCTCTGGGTAGTTTCTGCTCGAGGTCATAGTATTGGATAGTAGCTGGCCACTCTATAGGTAGTTTCTGCTCGAGATCATAGTTTTGGATAGTAGCTGGCCGCTCTGGGTTGCCGGTTGCAGTTAGGTTTAGTCACTGGATTACGGTTAGTTAAAATATGATTTTAAATGCGCTGGTAGGAGTTAGCTAAGGATAAGTGCCTCGGAGCTGAAATCCTCATTTCGTGTTAACCCCCCCCCCTAATGTCGGGTTAGAAACGTCGGGTTGCAATTGCTTATCAAAAAAGTTCGGTATTTACATAAAGGTTCATGATGTCGGGCCAGGTTAGGTAGGCAAGGTCTGGTTTTCTTTAAATCGTAAGTATAAGCAACGTAAAACGTTAAGATTGGGCTTCGTGCACATACGGTTAGGATATGAGTAATATGCTCAAGGCTTATCTATCTTAGAATACAATCAATTAGTATCTACCTCTAGTTGCATAAAAACAATTTAAGTCTACATACTGATTACTGTGAGTTAAGAATACATATATATATATAATATCAGCATTATAGTTCAGTAACTACATGGTAGACCTAATTAAAAAACCCCCGCTGTTTGACTAAAATAGATTACAAGCTTTTCGTAGTTAAGTAAAAGGTACTTAAGAAGCTTATTCTTGACTAGTGGACCCGTGCGTGAAGAATTCACGCAATAACCTATATATATACGTTTGCCTAATGCCTCTAGGCCGGTGCGGAATCTCCTCTTCTCTTATTTGCTTCCTAATTTTCTTCTTTTCTTCATTGATCCTTTATCGTGCTGGCATCCTTAGGTCTTTTATATAGACAGGCCGAAGTAACATCTTGAGTAAAAAACTCCAACAAACTTAAACAAGATAGCAGCTTATATACAATGTGATCGTTCCGTAGCAAAGATACCGTTGATACCGTCTTCCCACCTCAAATATCTGTTTCATTTTAGGTGCTCAAATTTTGACCTATGAAGAGAAAACTGCTTCGTCAGAGAAAAACAGTAAGCCCGCGAAAATTTATGTTTCGTTAGTTTCGTTGACAATTGCATCAAAGTGGGAAGAATAGCTCATACAACGAAATCATCTGTGGGAAGAAACTACGAATCAAGAAGCATGAGAGTGCCAAAGGAAACTTCAGATATCTTCAGTGCTACGATTTCAACTTCGGCAATGCAAGAAATGCATTCAGAATAAGGTCACCCTATACTTTGCCGTAGATTCGATGTATGGAGAAGCTAATACTCGTACAAATCAGACTAAGCCTGCGATGTCTTCATTGTTGGAATTTCATCTGTCCCTGCTTAAGATACGTTTGCCATCTNGTTTGCCATCTTCTGCAACCCGGCCTATTTTCTGCCTATCACTTTCAATGGAGCTTGAGAGGAGCACCACAGCCTCCAACCTGGGCTAATTTCCGCCTATCTATTTCGGTAAGAGCGTGACACCAAACATATAAATATATATATTTATATATTTATAAACACACGACGGTCATTCTTAGTATTAGATATGTAAATAAAATCAAGAACGTATTCTAGTTACTATGTGGTAGTTAAAATGTGCTTGAGAAGTTTATTATAAATATGCAAATAGAATAAAAATCGAATTCTAGTTACTAGTAGGTAAAATATAAAATAGCCATTAATAACTGTACACAAGTCAAATAAATAAACGAGGTCTAGTAATGAAAACAAAAATAAGTAAGAAACGGTAGAAAGACAACACACGGATTTATTGAATGCTTTCTGACACTGTAAACACTACGATGTATGTATGGCCGCATTATCTATCACTTTATTACTTTTTGATATTCTATCAGAGCAATACCCACAATCTTTGGAGAAGTCTGCTACTTGGTGATTTAACGTATTGGTGGCAGTTCCTTGTTCAACATCGTCTAGAGTACTTTTTGATGAGTCGACAATTCAACATGAATATTCACGATACGAAAATCGCCACAGTGTTTCTCCTCATCATTTGGACCTTCATTTCGGTTGTGCAAGGAGAGCGGGTGTTCCACCAGCACTTCTTTGGTAAAGTCCTGCCGCCCCCCCTTGTGAGCAACACTGTGACTGCCACAAAAGCAAGTAAGTTCTGTCTGCGATGCAACAACAGTTAGAGCGTTGTGCTTGTACGTTCTGGTTCTTGGAATCGCCTCCATACCAAGCACATGAATTTTTGCAATGTTAATTTGGCCCTCAACGATTTTGGCGTTTATGCTTCTTTGTAGGGGCACTGACGCTAATCACAAACGAGAAATCTCGAGGTTGCAGTTGTCACAGGAGCCTTGCGTCTCAGAAGTTATACTTCTTTGGTCGACTACAGCAGTGCACTCCTCAAAGGCCTGACCAGCAGCTATTTGTAGCACCAACGAATGCATGTGAATTTTCAAGTTGGGGTACGCTGTCAAGTTTATTTATTTTACTTTAATCAATGAACGTTTTGCTAGGACCGTTTTATTTGAAGGAAAAATAAGTATCAGGAAAACATAGAATAATAGGTATGTAAACTTAGAGAAGCCCACTAATACATGCGCAGAAAGCTATATAGTAGCAGACACGCGCCCAATTTAAGCATTGCTCAACTCAGGTATGATGATTTTTGGAAAAAAGGTAGACTGCAATACATGGAGAACCGGGAGTATATTAATTTGATACAGGAAGGAAAGTGCAAATTCAAAGGTATTCTGGGAGTCGTTACCTTCGGCGATAAAAAAATAACACGGACAACAATAACTGCTCCTATAACCCCAAGAGCACTTTAAAGACCGCACGTGGACCTCTCAACACAATGAAGCTTCCCACACATCGTGAAGAGTCCAAAGGTGGTGCATTCAGCAATTTGAACATCCACCCAACAGACTGTTCACTATGGTCCATCCTGGAGGCAAAGGTTTGTGCAAGAACGCACAAAAACCTGAATGGGCTTATGCGAGATAGTCTTCGTGCATTGGCTGACATCTGCGGGATACCGGGCGCGGCCAGATTACTCCATTTTTTAAGCATTGTCGGCTGAAGGTGGTGTCGTCGAGGCGGGCGCCAGCAAATTAGAGTGGAACAATTCTACTGTAGAACTTAATGGCATATCGTTTTCTAGAGAGCTCCATTCTTCGTTTAACTGTATTTGAAGTTCTGCAGTTCTGAATGTAGTGCCAGTACAGTCATCTGAAATGGCGAACGCATTCCCCCGTGAACTTGTACTCGAAGAAATAAAATCAAAGCAAGCTCGCGCTGCAGAACTTCAAATACAGTTAATGATATATATATTTATATATAGATTTCTAATTTTCATTTCCTAAAGTGCAACAAATTTAATTAAATATTCCCGGTTGCAAAACGCATTTCTTACCTGGCACACGCTCGTCGCGTTGCAATAATCGTCGGATATGAAAGAAGCACAGAACGCTGGTAGCAAATAGCCTTTATGCTTCATCCGCACTAGACTGCTTTTAGCAGCCACAGCCTGAGTTTTGGTCAGCTATGCCTCTCAATGGAACGGTACGCACTACAGGCTGCTTGTGACAAGCCGGGAAAAGTAGGATTATTTTACGCTTGTTAGCACAATAACTCAAAAAGTTAGGGATGAATTTTTACTAAATTTATTGGAGCTGTTATTATTGTTAAAAGACATCAATGATCAAATTTTGGTGCTGATCGTTGGTCTGTTTTCGTGTTTGACTGATGCGTGTCTTAAACAGAACGCTGTTGAACAGCCTAGTTCGGAATTTACTGGCTGTGGCTGCTAAAAACCGAATGCTGCTAAAAATAGCCTGGTGCGTACGAAGCCTTAACGTTGCAGTAGGCATCACATTATTGTCTGAGACTCCAAGAGTAGGTACTTCTTATTGGAGTGCCGTAGCTGTAGTCAGGCGTCATCTATTTTTATTTTAGTTCTGGCTACTCGATGGTGTCAGAGCTATTAAATTTTATTTTGGTCCAGTGTCAGAAGAGCTAGTTGGTGTAGTGTCAGGAGCTGACGATTCTAGGAAATTGATATCAGCATTTCTCTGTTACATTAGGGAAAAATTATATCGTAATGAACTTAATGGTATAGCTCGTGCCTATTAAATACAAGAATCTTGATATCATCACCTTCAGTAATTAAAGAATCAAGACAACGTGACAGGCACAAACGAATGCTTGTTTATGTACATATTAGTATCTTTCGTATCTCGCTCTGCTAAATTTAGATACGCAAAACATAGATCGGGTTGAAGTTTGTGGAGATTCTGCCGTGCTCTGATGAATACCGATAGACGTAAATTAGACCAGTTTGTAAATGTTAGCAAAAGGAAGGAAGCCTCAATATTGAATGCGCTTCTTGCTCTATCAATAAAATTGAATATACATAATCTAAACTAGGGAGAGGTCTGAAGTATCTCTAAACAGGGCCATCCGTTCTGACTATTACTGTTTTCTCACGGCGAAACGAGAATGGCTCTGAATTCAGTATGCATATGTTCACGGAAAGCAAAGGTATAAGATTGTCTTAATAGTATATATTATAGTAGAACTATAAAAAAGAGACATATACAAGAGTTTTGTTGATGTGACTATGCTCTTTAGCTAAATTTCTTCCATGGCAGCAGTACTGGCGGTACTTCTATGGGCCAGTTGCCTATATCCGCAGCACGAACCAGTGCCCGTGGGTATCCCAGAGGAGGGAGCGGTAAAAAATGACTTTACCTCTGATGATAAGACCTACCACAGTACACAAATAGTTTCTTCGCCGCACTCAGAAGTCAGTTCTTTTATTTAGGCATGCTGTTCTTCTACTGCCGTAGTTGCAATTATTGTCCATGTACGCTAACTTTAAGAAGTTCAATTCTGAATTTCTTCTCTTCACTGGACTAAGTAGCCACGTTACAGCACGGATTAAATTTCTACCACGTCTTTCATTGCTGAATTTTTGCTCCAAAGCTTAAATCTAAAATTATTGCCATTCTCGAAATAACGTCTGTCACGGTTACGGGGTCGAAAGTATATTTCCATGGAGGAAATGACATCCCTCAGCCATGGAATATTAGATTGACTTGGGTAATGCATCGTTTTTAGCAGAATTAGCATCACGGAAATGAAGACAGACCAAGAGTCAAAGTATATTCGTCGCCATTCTATTAGAGTTTGTAGCGTTTGCCATTAGGGGTGCATTCATATGAACTCATGGGCCCCCTGTTGGTTCACGTACCGACCCCCAACTACATATACATAGTTCATGACGTTTCAAATTTCTATGACAATATCTACCTCCGCCGATGAGGTTATGTTTTTGTCCTGTTTTTCTCTCTTTCTCTTTGTCTGTCATAAAGATAACCCAACAACTCTGAACGGATCTTTACAAAAGTTACAGGGATTGTTAAGCAATCAATAGTAATAGAAAAGTAAAAAAGCAATGGAAAAGGTACAGAGGTAAAGGTAGAGTCAACTTGACCGTACTCCCAACTGGGAATCGCGCATGCACTGATTTGTGCTGCAGATATAGACCAACAGGCCCCAGAGGAGCATACGGCTGCAGTCGAGCATAGATTTTCTAGAGCTATGGTACCAGTGGCGGAAGACTCCATGAAACTATATCTGCGACCCCGAACCCTCGCCATTGCTGGGGAAGATCAGTAAACCCACAGCAGCTAGTATGCAGACCGGATGCTGACCGATCACATCAAGCGCCGCCAGGAAGATGCCCAGTTGGGAATGAGGCACGAACCAGGGACCTTGAGAGTCAAAGTCAGACGCCTTAGTCAGCTGCTACGTTCATCTGTTTGTTTGCTTGTTTATCTGTCTGCCAATTTTGTCTTAGTACCATAACTGAAAGTAATGGACGGATTTTCATTAACTTTACATGATAGTTGGCAGTTAGGTATAATACGAAAAGCAAATGACCATATTTTAGTAATGTTCAGTTCTTTCGTTCGTTAGTTCTTCGCTGTGTTTCATTTTATGCTTGTTAGCACAATAACTCAAAAGGTAATGGATTTATCTTTATGAAATTTACAGGAATTATTACTAATGTTAAAATATATAAATGATTAAAGTTTGATGATCGGTTGGTCCGTTGGTGTGCTTGAATTATGTTTGTCATAATGTTTGTTAACAGCGTAACTCGAAAAGTTATGAAAAAATTACAGAAGCTATTCATACTATCAAAAGCCACAAATTATTCGATTTTGCTGTTAATGTGAAGAAAATAATGGTTTCAAAATCTCTGCTTGTCGGAGGCATGTGCTCTTAGAGTGCCATTTAGTTTACTGCTTTTATCACGTAAATAATAGACAATTAATATTAGTAACTTATTTGAAGTTTAGAGGAAAATTGCATTTTTAATCAACTTCTAATAGATTTTTTAAAAATCTTCCAAGCTTAATTTTCGCTACATGTATTCTGTAATACCTAATTTTAACCATAGAAATCATTACATTTTTCATAATAACTATTCTTTCAGCAAAAAATTACTACAATTCAATGTAAGCGGTCATTTAAGGAAAGTCAAAAATAATTTCACTAAAGATAAATGTGAAGAATTAATGTATGTCATTAACAATGACCACGTGAGTAATTATAAGTTTAGCGTGTGGTATTACACTTTAATTCTATTCTATTATTCAAAAGCATCTGCCTGGCGCCATAAATATCTACGATACATACCGTACTGTCATCATTCAGTGCATAATCTTCCAAGTTGATGCCAATTTAATGCCAGGGCTCTATCTGTTTGAAGTCGCTTTCTCTAGGAGTTGCTAGAAAACTGAAGTTAGGGAATCTCAGCATTTGACGAATGCGCACGCTGGTTATACCAGAATTTTCTGTTCCTTGAAAATAAAATAAAATCCAGGCTCAGATTTTGTCTCTACATCTTTTATTGATATTGCTAAATTGCAATAAGAAAAGCGTTAGGGCAACGTATGCAATACACATTATTTATGCAAGTTTACTCGGCCCTCAAATGTGAGGGAGAAGAATTCGTGATATCCATTGGTGCACTTTTATTAAAACTGCCAACTCACAGGAACATAAGGGATGAGCTATTTCGGCTTCATACCTGCTGAGTAGGAAACCCCTTCCTTAATTCCTCTTGCACCAAGGTATATAGTTTTTTGCAGAAAGTCCGTCATTTTTAAAATTATTCATTTCGACTTGGTATCGTAGATACGCCATGAAATCAAATAAGTAGCAGTATTTTTCTACTCAGCGAAAAGTTGATTAGTCGATGAAGAGAATCAACTTGGAAATATGCACGTGATGCAGAGAAAGTATTTGGTGGAAAAACTAATTATCAAGATGCATGAGAGGCAAAGAGAAGCTACAAATACGTTCAGTGTTTTGATTTCAACGTTGGTTATGTAAGACATACATTAAAATATAAGGGTGCATACATATTAAAGATTATCAGAAAACAGACCAAATTTTTGATGTTTTCTTCAAATGTGACAGAAAAAGGACGGGTAAACAAACAACTAAAGAAAAGATGCAAATATCCAGCTATCTGTATTATAATTCTGATTGTCCTTCAGTTAATTAGTAAGTTATTTGGTTAGTACGACCATGACGAATTCATCAGTGCCAGACAGAAGAAAATTGGGGCATCTTTGAGAAGTCCTTGATACGACTAGGGAAGAAATCACT
>LQNS02278181.1:732149-756524 GCA_001587735.2 Parhyale hawaiensis
GGGGGGAGGAGACTAACTATTGTAGCATGAAATCTGCAGGACATCTCAACTAGAGGAAATCACAGGAGCAGGCTGAGAAGGGCGATATAATACATAGGAAAGAGGGGATGGCAGGTAGTCCTCGTATCTGAAATCAGAGCGGAGTGTGCTGGGGTGATATGGTTGGGAGAGGGGAACGACTTAACTGCCGTTGTCCATTCGAGGAAGTTGGGTATTATCCTGAGGGGACACATGTTTCGGGAGTGAATCAAGCATAAACAAAGAATAAAAACAAAAAACATTTGGGCGAAAGAAAGACCACGGTCGTGGTGGGAGATTTGCGCCTTGTTTCTGTTTACCAGCCATTGTGGGGAGGGGGCGGGAGAGTTTGGAAGAATACCAGAATGAGGTGGAGAACCAGGTGGCAAGGAGCCCAAGTAGAGAAACGCTGACAATAGGAAATCACAATGATCAGGTGGGAAGAAAATTGGCGATAGAGGGTGTGAGTAGGAGGCATGGTCTTCAAACGGAAACCAATGAGGCGGTGGAGGATCTGGTGGAATGGTGCACGGAGAATGGGTTGGCAGATGTCAATAGCTTCTATTCCTTTAAGAGATGAGGCACGTGGTTTAGCAGGCTTCATAGGAGGTGGTATGAGCTGGACGGGAGGCACATGACTGTAATTAAGTTGAAGACAGTTAACGAGCTATCTCTCTCAGACAACAAACCTATATGCATAACAGTAAGACGGAGGAGACTAGGAAAAGGTGACACGATGACAGCGCGGGGCGATGTCCGCAGGTGGCGTGGGAGAGATTGACGAGCGAGGTTACTCGAGCTGAGTTCAAGGAGAGGACTAGGGGGGCGCTGAAGCTGAGGGGAGAGGAAGTGAGGACGGACAGCACCAGTTGGGGGGGGGGTGATCTCCAAGATACTAACGAGCTGTGGAAACATGCGGTAGGCAGCGGCGAGATGTGGCGAATCCGTGGACACGGGGCTATGAAGGGGAGTTACACAGCATGCCCACTGAAATAAATAGGTGGTGGGACGGGGGAACGAGTTACTTGCTAGGGGGAAGACTAGAGAGTGGACAGCAAGGGCGAGGCGGAACTGGAGGAGGGGAGAGGAAATTTGAGAGTAGCTAGGCGGAGGATGAAGAGACAGTTGAGGGAGTGCGAGGAGCAGTGGTTGGTGGGGGGGGGAATAGTGGATGAGAGCGAGGGATCTAGTAGGAGGGGTGACATCGGAGCGATGTACCGCGCTCTGCGCAATCTGGGAAGCAGGGGGCATAGACCAACCAGGGTCGTCGGCACTTCGAGGGGATCTCGGAGAGTAGATATGAAGAGGATCCAGCGATGCTGGATAGCGAGTTGAGTAGGGTTAGGGACGTGCGAGGCTGGGAGGAGGCAAGTGAGGCGAACGCACTACTCAATGAGGAACCCAACGAAGAGGAAATAGTCGGCGAGATGAGGAACGTGAGAGATTCTGCCTCGGGGCGGATGGAGTGAGGATGTCCTTCATTAATTGCTCCACGCCTGAGATAAGAGATCACAGAGTTGAAATGGTGAAATTCATGTTATTAACAGAGCCAACAAGTGGGAGCAGTCCCTGAAGACGGGTCAGATGATACCATTGTTTTCTAAAAGGGAAATAGAAATTAATACAATTACTACAGGGGAGTTGTCTTATTATAAATGGGAAGTCGGATACTAACATGAGTGTTTAAGTCACAGGCGGGTTTGAGTATCCATATGAAGAGGATGCACGCTCAGCCATCAGTGCTCTTCAGGTGCAATAGGTCCGAAATGCACTTTGAGTCGGAGAACACTAAAGTGAAACACGAGAAAGCGTGAGGGGAACAACAGGCGGCGGACGTTGGCCTGAGGAGATTCAGGAGATGCCGCCGAGATATAAGCATGAGCAACATCGCGCGACACAGGAGAGCTTGCGCCGCGGGGGAGGCAGAAGGAGAAGCTCGAGGTTAGGTGCACCCGGAAGAGGGCGCCCTGGGGCGGGTGTACAGAGCGGCTCAGAAACCGCGCCCACGATTTGGGAGAAGGTTGTCGGCCACTAACATGGCGCGACACTTACGGAGCTGTGGGGGTCGGGTCTGAGAGGAGGGGCATACCTCTTCGGGGGTGAGGGCCCGAGAAGATGAAGAAAGGATCGGAAAAACTAAGATGCTACATCGCAAAAATCTATCGGCGATAGCGATGGTCCGATGGAATTTGGATCAAACAATCGGCGATTGCCATTTTCTCCATCGATGATTGTGTTTTGAGGAAGCACTGGTCCGATGAAATTGCTGAACATCCCATCGGCAATGGCATACTGTATGATGGGCATCGTCATCGGTTGTACTTCCGATGCCGATGAAGTAATGAAATGAGGCTAAAACTACAGTAAAACAGCCTTGCGAGTTCGAAACATTTGTTTTAGTAACATTAAAATAAAGAGTGGGTTACAAAGTTTATTTGGCGAATGTTCCGAAGAGGTCAGTTATGACATTTAGTATTTTTGTTGGCATATTTAGAGAAAATAAGGCCTTCTAAGAGCTTATTATTTTCCCCGCAAATGTGTACTTTTAAGATATTTGACTTTAGAGCTGTCATTGTTTCTTGTGAAATAATTTAAGATGCGCCATTACGGCCGCGGTGCGGTATCAAGAACGAAGCCTCGTAATAGTTTTTCGGCTACAACGTTGTTCTTACTCATTAAGGTTAGACAAGCAAGGACTGGTTCTACTAATATCATATGAGAAATATATAAAAAAACACAGTGTGAAGCGATATCGTGCTAGTCGTAATGGTGAATCTTATTTCCTCTCAAATATAAATAATTGGAACTTCAAAGTCAAATATCTCGAAAATTAAGCCTTTGCGGCAAAAATGTTACTCATGAAAAAAACGTCTCAGAATGCCTTATTTTACCTAAATATGTCAACAAAAATACTGAATGTCGTTACTGATCTGCTCGGAAAATTGGCCGTTTATTTTAATACATTCCCCAAATCTAACAATGTCAATTACTATGAAGGTTTTGAAAGGTCATTACAGTTGGAGTATTGAACTTTGTAAACCAGGCTTTTATTAACCCTAATAACCTGGGCCTTATATTTCGCACGTTTTATCAGGTAGGTATAGTATTACTGTTGTGAGAATCGCACACAGGCCGAAGTTATAAGAGATGCTGCTTTTATTCGATGTTTGTGTTTTGAGATATTTGTATTTTTAAAATGTGTTAGTGAGATGATCCATCGATAATTGTGACGCCCTACGATGGCCATCGCCGATGATTATTTCATCGTAGGCCATTGCCAAAGAGAAGTGGTGATTCTTGGATCCGATGGCGATGAAGAGATGGCAATGTATTCTCCATCGTAAGTGTGATGGCGATGGTCATCGTACCATCGATTTTGCCATCGTAACATCGTACCGTAATCGGAGATTCCGAGCTCTGCAAATGATACCTGTTGCGTCTATTTATTACTACCTATACCATACTTCATCTACTCGTTAGTAACGCACAGTTATTTCTAGTAGCTCATAGTCACCGTATATTCAGTTATACGCACTCTAGGCGTTTATGTAATTTTATGCTTTTTGGATTCAAAAGTAAACACCGAATATGTCATGTGCGTTTCCTTAGCCAAAATGGGCAAAAGAAGAAGCTCATGCGGCTATAAAAATGGAGAGTTAACACATGGTTATCAATGCTGTTGTTACTAGACCATCAAGCAAAGCCCTTTTGTTGAACATGCCATGAAAATATATATTTGAAAACATCTTACCATCGCTTCTGAAGAGTTTGCAATTCTACAACATTCACCTACTCCACAAAGTCCACCAAGTGCACAAAGGCCACCAATTGCTCACAAAGGCCCGTGAACAGGCTTATACTAATTAATAACCCGTTCCCGGGTACGTAACCTGGATATGGTTTTGGGACGGCTTCGGACAGATGGACTGACGGAAAGACAGCTCTCTTATTATCATCAGTACTATATAATCAGTACTATATAATAATTCACGTCGTGTTTTTATTCACTTATTTATTTATAACTATATTTATATCTTTCCTGTCACGGTCTATGGGAATAAGATAGGAGAAAATTCAGGTGCCGAAGACGGTATCTTGGATACGGAGGTCACACCTTTGCGCTCCAGCCGTGGGACCTGAGCCTGCCTGACCGTGTCTGGACATGTTCATTGTTAAACGGAGCTACGGGTGATGTCACTTCACTACTCCTCATAATATATATCCATTTTTTAGGCAGAATGCTAAATTTTCATTTAAGAATTCTTCTGAACTGTAACAAGCACAGGAGACAGCGGGGATTTTCCTGAAATGCTAATTTTCTACCGTCATTTATAATGACGGCTCGGGCCACTATATATATAAATAAAAACACGACGTGAATCTAATCTAATACTAAGAATGACCGTCGTGTATTTATAAATATATACATATATTTATATGTTTGGTGTCACGCTCTTAACGAAATAGATAGGCGGAATTTAGCCCAGGTTGGAGGCTCTGGTTGTCCTCTCAAGCTCCATTGAAAGGGATAGGCAGAAAATAGGCCGGGTTGCAGNTTTTGTTGTTAGGTATATGCCCTTAGAAGGTTTTATTAGATTTTTGAAAATGGGATGATACTCCCGAAACGTCAAACTTTTATATTAGTTCATGTCGACTTCATTTCAATTTTATAATTTACTAAATATAGTGATTTTAATGTCAATTACAATTAAGGTTTTGAAAGGTCATTACAGTTGGAGTATTAAACTTTGTAAAGCAGGCTTTTATTAACCCTAATAACCTGGGCCTTATATTTCGCACGTTTTATCAGGTAGGTATAGTATTACTGTTGTGAAAATCGCACACAGGCCGAAGTTATAAGAGATGCTGCTTTTATTCGATGTTTGTGTTTTGAGATATTTGTATTTTTAAAATGTGTTAGTGAGATGATCCATCGATATTATTGTGACGCCCTACGATGGCCATCACCGATGATTATTTCATCGTAGGTCATCGACGAAGAGAAGTGGCGATTTTTTGGTTTCGATGGCGATGAAGAGATTGCATTGTATTCTCCATCGTAAGTGTGATGGCGATGGTCATCGTACCATCGATTTTGCCATCGTAGCATCGTACCGTAATCAGAGATTCCGAGCTCTGCAAATAATACCTGTTGCGTCTATTTATTACTACCTAGACCATACTTCATCTACTCGTTAGTAACGCACAGTTATTTCTAGTAGCTCATAGTCACCGTATATTAAGTTATACGCACTTTAGGCATTTATGTAATTTTATGCTTTTTGGATTCAAAAGTAAACACCGAATATGTCATGTGCGTTTCCTTAGCCAAAATGGGCAAAAGAAGAAGCTCATGCGGCTATAAGAATGGAGAGTTAACACATGGATATCAATGCTGTTGTTACTAGACATGCCATGAAAATATATATTTAAAAACATCTTACCATTGCTTCTGAAGAGCTTGCAATTCTACAACATTCACCTACTTCACAAAGTCCACCAAGTGCACAAAGGCCACCAATTACTCACAAAGGCCCGTGAGCATGCTTATACTAATTAATAACCCGTTCCAGGGTACGTAACCTGGATATGGTTTTGGGACGGCTTCGGACAGATGGACTGACGGAAAGACAGCTCTCTTATTATCATCAGTACTATATAATAATTCACGTCGTGTTTTTATTCATTTATTTATTTATAACTATATTTATATCTTTCCTGTCACGCTCTATGGGAATAAGCTAGGAGAAAATTCAGGTGCCGAAGACGGTATCTTGGATACGGAGGTCAAACTTGGGCGCTCCAGATGAGGGACCTGAGCCTGCCTGACCGTGTCTGGACATGTTCATTGTTAAACGGAGCTACGGGTGATGTCACTTCTCTACGCCTCATAATATATATCCAATTTTTTAGGCAGAATGCTGAATTTTCATTTAAGAAGTTTTCTGAACAGTAACAAGCACAGGAGACAGCGGGGATTTTCCTGAAATGCTAATTTTCTACTGTTATTGATAATGACGGCTCGGGCCACTATATATAAATAAAAACACGGCGTGAATCTAATCTGATACTAAGAATGACCGTCGTGTGTTTGTAAATATATATATTTATATGTTCGATGTCACGCTCTTGACGAAATAGATAGGCGAAATTTAGCCCAGGTTGGAGGCTCTGGTTATCCCCTGAAGCTCCATTGAAAAGGATAGGCAGAAAATAGGCCTGGTTGCAGTAGATGACAAACGTATCTTAAGCAGGGACAGTTGAAATTTAAGTAAAGAAGTTATCTATAGCTTCTCCTTGTGCTGTCATGCCTAGCGCTGTCACGGAGTCTGATTCATACGAGCATTGCATTCTGATTACATCGAATCTACGGCAAAATAGAGAGCGACCTCATATTTGAATGCACTTCTCTTGCATTGCCGAAATTGAGATCAAAGCACTGAAGAGATCTGAAGCTTCCATTAGCACTCTAATGCAACTTGATTCGTAGTTTCTTCTGGCTGATGATTTCGTTGCATCAGCTATTCTTGCAACTTTTGATGCAATTGTCGACGAAACAGCTTTCAATGACAAAAGCTATTAGAAATATATGGTATCCTAAGGTATCTATGAAATCAAATCGATTCCATTACTTTCAGTGATGCTGAACTATATAAAAAAGTAGTTAATTTTTTCCATGTCAGAGATAGAAATTAAGAGTGTCAACGCTCCGTAATTATGAAGCCGTGAACCCTTATCTGCATGATCTCTGAAGTTGACAATTATATGAAGTAATGCATGATCAATGAAGCAGGATCAACACAAATTTCTCGCTGTCATTTATGACAGTGTGGGCCCTCTAGCAGTATAGATTGCACAAGGGTGTAAGTACCAAGTTGATGCAATTGTGATTGTATTTTTTTTCAGAAATTTGCCATTTGCTGGAATGAACAGGTAAATTAAGCGCCTTCGTAAATTGTAAGATAACAATATTCAATGTAAAACATGAACAATGGATAGTTTTCGTACCCACTTCCTACTTGCCAGTACTTTAGCTAGTATCACAATGATCTGCAGACTACAATGCACCTTTTGTGACTGAACAGTATGGCCGCTACCAAAGAAGCCACAAGTTCAAGAAATCCCGTCATGCGGGAGCCACGTATGCACTCTTTCTCCCAATTGGCTGCTAGGATAAGCAGTTCGCTTGTCGTTTTGAAATATATATAAGTTCGGTAGCACAGATACAATAGCATCAGTGACGTCCGTGTCTTGCATCCTCGCATCAGGTTGTTTATGCGAATGTGGCCTTCGCAATATGATCGTATCACGCCGACGTAAAAATGAGATTAAAGTGTAAAAGCTGTGTAGCAAACTTACGCAAATTAGTTCCCATCGATTTTTGGAAGGAATTAAAAAGTCTTAAACTTAAAGTCCCCACCGTTCTAGTGTGGATATTGTGAAATTTTGGAAATCCCATTAGGCCAGTATTATGAACTCTTTTGCCGATGATAATCATCAAGGTCATGTTGATATCATCCTCGATAATGTGACTCCCTCAAATGAACACTGCAACGTATCTGAAGATGAGGTTTGCTAACCGCTGAAGAGACTGAGGAATAACAAAGCATCTTGCGCTGATTATATTCCAGCTGAATCCCATAAATGTAACCCCCTAAACTGGCAACGCTCTGTGCAACGCTGCTCACTGGGTGCCTTACTTTGGGATTCTTCCCAGGTGACCTCATGAACGTAATAATAACACTAACTGACCAAAGTAATTATTGCCGTATGGCAGTGGCTGCGTCTCTCGCGAAAGTGGCAAAACTAATATTTGAGGCGAATATCACCGTACACGATGACTCGAGAGTCCCAATTTGGTTATAAAGTCACAATCAAGAAAGTCATAAATCATTTCATTCACAGTGGACTTCCCATGTAGTCGTGCTTTCTCGATGCTAAGGCTACGTTTGGCGAAGTTCAGCATTACTCTCTATTTACGTGTATGCTTGAGAAACAAATACCTCCTAGTATTATCAACATGCTAAAGTATTGGTTGCAAACTCAGAAATACTTTACGAAACCCGGATCTGCGATATCATCATCGTTTGGCATGACTAACGGCATACGACAAGGAGGATTATTCTTCTGAATTCTCTTCCATATCTTTTTTGATAGGATCCACCCCAACTAAACGCAACTGGCGAGGGGCGCCATATTAAGCTGACGACATGGTCTTTGCCTCTGCCTAAGCCGTGGGTTGTAAAACCTGACCTCAATTTGCGAGGGCGAAGTTAGCTAACTGTGTATTGAACATAATACTGTTAAAACTCTAATGTACATTAAACCTAGGAGAAGTAACCTGCCCTTCTCTAAGTCACTCAACTCACTGACGTCGATGGGCAGCGTCTCTTACCTGGGTCATGCCCTCAGGGGTATATTCTGGTGGGCCCTATCCCTGCCACAATATATTTGGGCCTCACAACCCCAAGGGTCCATAGTGCCTTCTCCGCAGGGGATGTTGCAGCTTTCGGCAGTTCCCGCAGACGAAGTTAGTTTTGTAAAATTAGGGAGACTCTCCAAACTTCCCTTTCTGTTTCGGGAGTTGGATCGCTGTTCGAGGTGGCCGATCTATTCCCACTGGACTTCTACCTTCTTGTATTTCATTTCCTTCCCTTACGCGGTGTAGCTGAACGAGAGTTCAGTAGTGCCCGGTTGTTGTAGATGCACAACTTGAGCCTTTTTCCCGTCAGTAGCGCACTGACCACTTGGAATCTGAGACTTACCGGCAGAAAAGCCGAGACAAAAATCATTGATAATATGAAACGAGGCGTACTTTGCCCCCTAGTGGCGCACAAGCCTGTGTTAAACCATAGGAATATTTCGGCGCAATATATTGTAAACATCGTGTCCCTGATGCGCTTGTAGAATTTTGTACGACTACTCATAAAATCACCAATGACTTTCGTGATGACCAGAATATAGAAAAGGGCGACATGCTAGTCAGAAAGTTTCTTAATACTACTTGGATGCCAGCTGCTTCAGAGATACTGTTTTTCCTCACTATCAAAAAACAGGGCCGCCGCAGAAGCTAAAGCATCAATTTAGCTGCTGGGTGGCCCCGCGGCGGCCTTAAATTCTGTTTTAGTAATCAAGCTTGGTTGCAAAACACGGCACCACTTCAAAATCATGGTGAGGGCAAAGACGCTTGATCTAAAAGACATTATTAAAAATTTGATGCAGATCTGAACGTTTCGACCGTATAGGTCATCATCAGCATTCTGAAACAACAAATAAAAAGATGATACACTGCTTGTACAAAACTAGTTCTAATTCTAATTAACTAAAAGCAAATTACAACAATTCATCTATTCGGGGCTATCATCAACGGGTAGGGCGACTGCATGTCGTTAAGATTCGATTTCAGTTTGTTAATCAACAGAGACTCTAACATTCGCAGGTCGGAACTTGAATTTGCACTGCCAAGAATTGAAAAGTTTTGTTGTAAGATGGGACTATTGCACTGTTCTACATGCGCGCGTATTGCTCAATGAGAAGGTAAAGCTAAGGACTGGCTAGCTAGTTAAGCTCAGTTTCACTTCTACAGTAGATGGTGCCGCAAGTTTGCTGGCTTCTCCTGCTCATAGAGTCTAAGATGATGTTGTGGCACTCTGTAAATAAGCCAGGAATTAGCTTGAAATCCCGTTTATTCTCTTATGTAACTAATGGGTAATTTGTGACAAACTGCAGCCTGTATTATCATCATCACCTGTATTATCATGTATCCCATATTTTGATACATTTACATCATACCCCGAACTACGGAAGAAACAAAAGCGAAACTCCCAGCCATCACGGAGAAGAGAAGCAAAAAAGGCAAAGAAAAGTTATCTTCTACAATTTTTCATAAGGTTCTGGAGAAACCTCGTTCTTCTCTCTTTATTATTTCAGGAGATTTCTTTTCCCAGCCTGTAAATTACTGTTCGGCGAAGCATAGAGTAAATTAAATACTGGCTTCAACATCCGTAGACTAACCACTTGTTTATACATTTTGTTTGTTTTCACTGCGATGCCGCTTAACTAATTGCCTGCCATTGCTATGCCAATTTATCAGTAATAAGGACCAGTAATTTTGAGCATACTGATGGATGCACTGATACCGAAGTGTGGGGTAGTCGGTACCCACACCCACACTGGCCACACATGGGGGGGTTGGGGTGGGGGCATGTATCACCTACTGATACGGGGATCATATCTATCTCTACCTAACTTTAATCCAGGAACAAAATTATTCAAGACCTGTAACTTCGAGGTGGAGCCGTGATATCATAACTAAGGATACGTCAATCAAACAGACATTTAGCCTCGATGGAGAAATTTTTGGCAGCAAGCTTTAGCTTAGCGATAGTGTCAGCCGTATTGGTGACTACCTTGACTGTGAATCCATAGGCTGCTTTAATCTCTTCTTTGTTTTGTTATCCTTCCTTTAGATAAATATTAGGAGGATCCGACCAGCGAGTTTATAAATTTTAACACCTTCAATTATTGTTTGCAATGCTGATGCAATACGTAGACAACATGTATATGACATTTCCACCCACACACGAAAATGATGCCTTTTCATCGTAAACTTTTGCCTCTCTGACACATTGTTCCCTGGTCAAAATAACACACCTTGTTTCTAATTTTCAAAAATATCAAATCGCCTCCAAATGATGAATCTTTCGGGTTCTGAAAGAACAAACCACTGTAAGCATACTGGTTTCCCTCTTGAGAGCGCGGTTCAGTCGACTTTCTCGTTACTAGTGGTCTTACGGACTTCTAGTTTTTGTATATATTCAGAAAAAATTTTCAAGGATTCTTCCATTTCACAAGAGAAAGAGTAATAATAAATAACAGTCGACAGAATTGAAATTTAACGTTTCGGGACTAAGAATCCCATCCTCAGAAAAAAAGGTTAACCTACACTATGAAATAAAAGCACTTTCTTTATTGGCTTTCTTTATTGTTAGCCAATAAAGAAAGTTCTTTTATTTTATGGTGTAGGTTAGCCTTTTTTTCTGAGGATGGATTCTTAGTCTCGAAACGTTAAATTTTAATCCTATCGACTGTTATTCAATATTAGAATCTTTGCCTTAGTGTATTTTAGAGAAAGAGTAGTTATAGCCCTGCAAAGCACTGCCCTTGTCGTATCAGGGTGCAACGCTGCTTCCTAACTACCAGGTTGGTGCCCTGCGATGGTCGAAATTGCAGCTTCAGCATTTTTGACATTCCTAGTTCACGATCAAGCCACTGATACAACCGACAGTGTGGTCGGTAGGCAAGTTACATGAGTTAACTGACGCCATCGCTGTTGAAGCTGTGACTGACACCAGACTTGAACATCTATAAGCCTAGCGGGCATTCATCTCTGGCACGAATCAGTGCTTGCGGATTTCCAGGTTTGGGTGTGCTGTGTTTCGTCTTTTGATGTACGAGTACTCCTTATCTCATCAACTTTTCATGGGTAAAAGTACTCATTCAATAAAATGTCCATTACGATAATAAACAAGATACATCGACATTAAACAATTCTACAGTTTTTCTTTTCACGGCTACATGATTGATAGCATACGTTTGTGGTGACTGCTACAATTTTTCATGCACGGGAGGGTCAGCAATCATCATACTTTATCAGTAGCAAATTTGGTGCATTTTTTATCATCCTCTTTTGAGTTGACCTCTATTTAGCACTGAAATATACATATAATGTTTGCCGATAAGCTGAGCACAGGTCGACTGTAACAAATTATGGTATTTTGGCATCGAACTACAGCAAAATGTCGCCCAGTGTTTCATGGTAATGATAATGGATGCCATGAAATGTTCTGATGGTTACAACTACACAAATATTAAAGGCTTTTTTTGTCGTAAGTGTTTTGAAGTAATTTAAATTGCATTGCTGACAGAAGACGTGAACTTGTGCCATCGAATTGCGTCGAGGTGCTATTGCTGCTCATACTATGTTCGACAGAATTATTTAACAGACCAATACAAGTGATATCATAACATGGGGAAAATAAGCGTGTCTTCTAATTGTCAGGTTCACCTCTAATGAACGGAAAGAGTGCATTTGAGAGAGCTTCCTGCTGGAGAGATAGTGTAGGTATCAGTCTGGAAGTTGGAAAATTACCATAGAAGAGAAGTCATGAGAGGTTATAGTGTATGTTGCTCAGCGCTCCAGGTGGAACAAATATCTTTTATTTATAATATGCTGAAACAAAATATATTATACAGTTTCTCGTGGGAATACGACAGGATCAATTCTAAAGAAAGAATGACGCTCGTTCTAACAGCATTATCATTGTACATCGATCACAAGCCGTTCAGAAATAACAGGCCAGTCAAAAACATGGAGAGCAAACATGTTAACAGGACGATTATTATCACTGCTGCTAATCTAAGCTATAATTTCACTATGGAAATCACTAGGAACCAAAATAATTTCTAAGTGGTACGGATTTGTTGAATTATCTGTTGGATGTTGAGAGAGAACAGCAGGAGCACTTTTGGTTTTCATTTATTTCTAGTTAAGACAAGAATGAACAAAATTGTTTAGTGCATTGTGCATTGGCTATGCATGGTGGCCCAATGTTTACTTTTGAGCTGGCAATCTAAATTTCTATCATGGCTGTCAGAAAAGTAAGGTAGAAGGGGCAGTGTCCACAAGGTAACTAATTTTAAACAGAGCGACTTGTGTATAACTTGTATGAATAACATTTTCTGCTCGAGCTACTGCTATTACTGCATACACTGAAGAGTTCAAACACCTGCTATTTGGCTACATTTATTTTCATATAATTTAACGATTTTTAAATTCACATCGGCGGAATGCTTAAGGCGCTGTAATCGTTGTTTCGGGGTCCAACGTTCGCTACTGAGGAGTGGCCTAGAGTGATGCATGAGATTGCGCTCTCAGCACAACTTTGTCTGTCGGCTACGCAGATATGTTATTGTATGTGTATTGCAATTGAATGTGTCTCCGAAAATTGCAATGCAATGCATATCTGAGGATAATAAACCTAGTAATAAACCTAATTATTAATTATTTTGAAGGCTACTTCAAGTCATAGTCTTCCGTCTCTGACTCCAAAGATTAACAATTTTAGGTCGGTGGCAGCCGACTACTCCTTGGGGTCTAGTAGACATTTATCAACGACACGAACGAGAGCCCGTCGATTGCTAAGCTGGCTTGTGCGGTCGAAAAGACTATACTGATACTCCTAGAGGCCCGATGTATTAGCAGTTACACATCTCAAGCTGCCACACACGCATAATATCTCGCTGGTGTATAAAATTCGATACACAAGCGCTGCTCATCTCATGAATTTTTTATGGGAAGATATCGTCCAGCTACCAAGCGCCTCTTATCACTAAGGAGACATGCGTCCATAGTAAGAAATACTCGCCACTGCTTTTCTCTTCGCCACTTCAAGACCGAGAGCATGCGCTTTCTGATGATAAATAACTCTAATTTTCCATGCATAATAAAGTCAACATACATCACACTGCACTTCTAGTAATTTAGTATGTATTTCATCAACTTCTTGTAACTTAGTCTCTATTTACAATGGAAGAGTCTTATGTCTGCAGGTAGGATTTTGTATAGGTTACATTGTAACGTATTATGGTTATTTAGCAGCGAAAATTATAAGAACGTTTCTTACTGCTGGCTCATAGAATGAACAATATATTTTGCTAGTCACATATCAGAAAATAAGCACAAAACATTTCTCCTACTTAGATGCATGAAAGCAATTTTCTCTATATTGCATGCAGAAGAAGTGCACTCATTCTCTCAATATTGTTATTTGGGCTGTCATTGCTCATATGTCTATCTCTTGCACTTAGCCCCCGTGAAGCAGCAATATACGTTGGCTTCATCAAACAAAATATCATTATGTTTTCTGGCCCCCAGCACTTTCTGTGATGTTTTGAAACAGTGCATAAGAATGTCTTGTACGGGGCAGATGTGCACCAGTCTAAGAAATTGGAAGACATCCCCCCTCCAAAAAAATAAAAAATAAATAAATAAATAGTTAGGCGAGGTTGGAGTTCACGCAGATCCTATTTTCCTAGGTCTCGTACGATTTCCAGAGTCTCAAAGAACAATTTAAGTTCGTTGGTATTGGTTAAGGTTTCGAAAAATCGACTATGAGCCATTGAGAAAAACAGCAAAATAAACAAAGTTTTCATCATACTGAAGAAGGCGACAATAATTATCAGTGCTTTGAGATAAAACTATATTTTACCATAATAACTCAGTAGAAACAGAATGGAACGAAAATACTTTTTTAGTTGCTCGTAAGTTGAATTATGTGTTGGCCGTTCAAAGAGAACAGCAATGAGGCTTAAATGTTTTGTTTTTAACAAAATAATCAAATTGTTCTGTGCTATATATTTACACCATAAAGAATACTGATATAAAGTGTTGACTGAAACGTTGATGCTTGCGCAATGATTTACATGGGAGCTATTTTTCTAATCTTCTAACATGGCTGTACGAAAAGTACTTTAATGGAGGGAGTTTTGACACCGTTTTCCAAATTTTTGTTACAAGAGACCTTTAAGTAAAATTACTAGGTTATTTGAACGCTTATGAACAATGCTATCGTATTTCGTTCTGTTCGAAGGCTTCAGCTGTATAACTACTTAGAAAATGTATTGCTCCTCTTTGTGTAAGTCAAAGGAATACAGTAAATATAGAAAAACTTATATTTTCTTCTCAAAACTACTCAATTTGTGTTTAACTACTGACGGAAACTGTGTCAGTGTATGAAGTACAGACCAGACACTGTTGAATTGATTTTTAAGTGGGGCTGAGCAATTATCAAGAGCATTTAATTCATATCTACTGCTTACAAAAATTGTGCCATCATCAAAGTCATAGAGCGTTTTCTTTGAAATCATTTCTTAAGTTTTGCCTAGTATAATTTTCCTTGACTTAAATTCATTATAGATACATTTATGTGGGGTTTGTCGCCATCATGCTCCTGGAATTTGCAGCTACGTGAAGTTCGTATCCCAACTGTGCAGTTATTATCAACATTGTAACGCTACGATTACACATGGATATTATTGATCGATTCTTTACTCCCTAAATATTACGAACGCGACAGACGAAGACGCAAATTGACATTGTAATCAGGTCCTTTTTAAACATTTTATTTTGCCTCTGAACTAATGGCAATATTAAGTAAGTGTCGGAAAACGATGCAGAGCCTCTTCATAAAAAAATTGCCCAGTGTCTTGCTCGTCTTATTGCTCTGTGTAGCCGGGCTGGAAGGGGAACGGGTGTTCCACACGCACTTCTTTGGCAAGGTCCTGCCTGCCCATCTCATCAGCTGGTCCCAACGGCTCCCAAAAGCTTGTAAGTCGTTGCTTGTTAGTAAATACATACGACAATAATAATAATCATCATCAGTTTATTGGCAGTCAGGTTGAAAAAAGAATTTAAGCAGATGTGAAGTTAATACACGTTATGTTATTTTTATTTTGTACAAATAAATGTTAAGCCCATTGGTAGCAAACTGCTATTTGGGCAAATGATACAACTAGCATGCTTCAAATTTTGACATTGTCCACATCTCAATTTCAGAATAAACAAAAGAGCTAAAGCGAATCTGAAAATTATATATGCGTCAAATGCGTATAAATGAATGTTTCGGGCATAACTCTACCCATCACAATCAGAGAAATTGAAAAACGAATTAATGCAGTTTTTAGCTTCCAAATGTATGCACACTGATTTTCATTTGATATTGGCCAACAGTTTTAAAATTAGGAATTTTCCCCGTTCAAGGAGAAGCTTTCATACGGTCTGCGCTCGTTTATTGTATATGAGTTCAGTTGCGTACGCTGTACGTCTAGGTACGTAGGCTGCACTGGCCGTGCCTTGAGTGTACGAGCGCATGATCACATGGGAAGGAGTCCGACAACGGACAATATTTTAACGCATCCTGTTCAGTCCAGCATTAGGGACCATACGGCACAGTGTAATCAAGGAAGACAGTTTTAAGATAATAGGCAGTGCAAACAGTTTTATCAACCTTAGAATTTTGAAGATATTATATATCACGAAATCCAAACCAAAATTGAACGCTTCACAGAGTTTATACCCATTGTAAATCATTACTTAGTTGTAGTATTTTTATTATTTTAGATTTTCTTTTCTAGAGTTTTAGCAGCTGTAACTGTTTTTGTGTAGACTTTAGACGATTTGTGTATTCTCCTCTCATTGAATTCTTTGAGTATTCTTACAGATTTTCGTGCTGATGATGGCCAGTACCTAGTCTCGAACCCTTCATTTTTATGCATTTTACTCATACATGATTTTTGAGATTCGCTTTAGCTCTTTTATTTATTCTGAACTAGCATGCTATATGAAGATTAATACTGCTGCAAATGTAGAAAATATACAGCTGAACAGCTTACGCCTCTCAACATAGAAACTTGTTTTTGCATGATTTAGCCGGAGCCACACCGTGCACTCGCAAGTTCAACTTATAAACGGACGTCCAGCTCGCACGTTGTTCAACTCGAGTACTTTTCACGGATATCTTGGCTACCGACTATCACTGTCGGAGCGAAAGGACATGCAAACTAAAATCCGCTCATACGTTCAGCGTCCGATTACATAATGTAGCCCCGGCACTGTCACAAAAATAAATTACTTCTTTTTGCATTGATATAGGCAGTTTTGCATAACGGTATCAATATTCACAATGTTTTACTGCTCGAGTTCTGCAAACGGTTAAAGTATTCAGCATCCATTACTTAATGAGTATGGATGCTCTGAGATGACATAGAATCAAGCAAGTACATTAAAAGAAATTTGAATTATCAATTTGTAGTACATAATTTTGTAAGTTAGCAGCATAGTTAACATTTTCAACACTCGATCACAACGGGACAATCATGACACCATACTTTTAGCTACTGTGAAATCGAAAACTTGCTTCCCAAAAAAGCTTCAATATTCTCAATATCATAATATGAATATGGAGCACAAAGAGGTAAAATCTTCAATGTTAATGGTAAAAGTAAAAGCAAGTTGAAAGCGCTCCCCAAATGGAAAATCCACAAGCAATGGTTAGTGGCGCAATCAAAGCTCGGAAGAGTGTACCGGTGCAGTCAACCACAGATCGTTAAGTGTTACGACGCCAGCGACGGAACGCTATTATTTCGACCAATTGTGCCCCCCCACCATCACCAATCATCCCCTACTACATATAGTCTCGGCATAACACCTATCCAGAAATTTCACGCCACGTACAACAAACAATTTGGTAATGTAGCAAAGTCTTACATTGAGTAACTAGAGCACTCTGAGAGCGCATACCCCCGCCAAGCGAGGCAACGGTTGCAAAAATTCAAATTGGCTCTGAAACCATAATTTTCTTTGCATAAACTCCAAAATCTAATCACTTGTGCTTGTGAAATTTACTTGAAGATCAGTTCATAACTTTTTGAGTTATAATGCTAACAAACGTTATGACAAGCATGAGTAAAACATACAAACGAACGAACCGATCTGCACCAAAATTAAATCATTTATGTCTTCAAACATTACTAACAAACCCTATAAATTTCATAAAGATCCATTCATTATTTTTTGAGTTATTGTGCTAACAAGCATAAAATTAAAAACAGTGACAAACGAACGAGCAAACGGATCATTACCAAAATATGATCATCTACTCTTTATTATATACTTAACAATTCATGTTATTTTCATCAAAATCCATTCATAACTTTTTGAGTTATGGCATTGAGAAAAATTAGGGAGACAAACAAACAAACGGATGGACATATCTTCACCAAAAGTTAATCATCTGTTCCTACTAACATACCTAACAATCCTTGTAAATTTCATACAAATCAATTCATAACTTTTCGAGTTATCTTGGTGACAGACAGACAGATAAAGAGACAGACAGACAAACACGATGAAAACATAACCTCCTTGGCGGTGGTAATTAGATGCAGAGTAAGGATTACGGCAATTATTGTGCGTGTTTTTTTTTAATAATTTTATTATTAACGGAACGGCATGACATCCTGACAGAACTTTGGTTATTTTCACTAGCTACATATGGAATATTTTTGCCAATCGAGACACAGTACGCTTCAAGTGCCGCCCTTACACTAGACAATCGCAGGTTCGACTTCTAAGGGGACGTTCACTAAACACATCGTCGATTATTATAATAATTTTATTATTATCAACATTTTTATTAATATTATTATTACAAATCTACACGCTTGGGCATCCACGGTCAAGCAATGCAACCCAAATGATTGGCATCGCCAGGAAACCCGAAACGCTTCTAAGAAAAACCATTACTAGCTAATTTAAGCACATACAGATCTGCACTGCTAAATACGAAACTTAGCAACTACTTCCAGGTCAACACGCACCACGGTAGAAAACAGCGACTGAACTCAGGAGTTCGGCACCGCATAGTTTCCAACGCAAATTTGTGGGCATAAGCCACAGCACGTGTATTTTTCCCAGAGATCCTTAGGTCAGCGACAGCACAATGCAACCGACACATTTCGCTGCTATGTCTCGTCTTGAGTATACAGAGGTAGGTCATACTTAACCTGTGGGCAAATTCACCGGACCACTCACCAGATTGCATGGTGACTGAACTTACAAGTCGGCCCAGCACGCAAGTGACTGGCCGCAACCGAAGCACCGAACGGTACGAAATACAATACTTCAAACAAAGGCAGGAAGAATTCGTCAATCCATCTACGAGCTGCATTTCTATTACCGAACACAGCATTTTCCTTACGCAGGCGACCGATTCCGCTCAAAAAATGAATGAAAGAACAAAAACTGATATTTTTCTCCCAGAGGAGACGTATTCAAAGCTTAATACTATTACATCTGATTGGTTAAATACTAGTGCATGTAATATTATGCGAGCATGGCGGTATTATACAACACAAACTCTAGTGTGCGGTATAGCGAAAGGCTCGGCGATGCATGTGACACTAGACGCTTTGGTATGCCCTTCATATGTAAGCTCATCAAAGACGACACCGAGGCTCTCCAAAGAACTGGGCATCTGAAGCACTGTGTATAATGTATCACCTATCTTTAGATGTGGATGCTTGGTAAAAAGTGTCCGCGACTGACTGACAACCATACACAGATTTGGGCTTACCGACTTTCAACTTTATACTCCAAGACGAGCGCTATGGCACAATATTCAGCGACTTTGGTACAGTGTTACGCATGCTGGGGCTCGCATCACAACTATCAAAGAGGAATAGTAGGCATAGCTCATTATCAGGTTTCCCATTAGTGAGGTCAGGCCACTAATGTACAAAGCAAACAGCAGCGAACCAAGTACAGTACTCTGAAAGACTCCCAAAACCAACGCGATTGAAGCAATCAAATAACCGTCTTCAGACACACTCTGCGTTCGTGTCAAACAAAATAACGAACGATNNNCACAGTCTGACTGATAGGCAGCAATCCAGCAACTTCAGCAATGCGTTTCAACCGTTAGGTCGCCCAATTCTCAAATATATGTTTTTCAATAAAATCACTGTTAGCGCAATGAGCAATTATTTGCGCCTACTTCAGGTTTGGAAGTATAAATGATATTCTTAGTACGTCAATAACGGGGAGAATTTTTAACGGAATCAAGCATCAGGAAATCCCTCCTAAATTAAAAAGGACAAAAATAACTGCAGATTTCGTATAAACTGTGCGTTGACCCTGTGCGGGTACACCTTCAAGCATGGGTTCCACGTTTCTATCGATATACAGTATGACCCTTCTTTCTTCCTCTGTAGGGTAACATTTGTTGTGGGAACGAATAAGAATCTACTGAGTGTAATAATAAATTTCTAATGAAATTCAGGCGCCATGCCATCGAGTTGGGGTCACAATATGGACAACATTCCTTGAGAAGCGCTCGTATAGTGCTTGGTCTGAATGCCAACGAGGTCAAATGTGGCTTAGGGAGTCATCCATAGGCAATGAATAGTCATCGCTGCTTTACTTGGTATCATATGAACAGAGAGTAGCTCTACTTTAGTCAGGTTTTCAACAACGAAGCAACCACCAAGCCCATGAAAAGGCGGTAACGACGCCTCAGCACTGAAGACTCAATCCTTCAGTTATGTGGGCTATCAATCCTCGTTAGACGCCCTTAAACTTTGCTTCTGGAGATACAGTACTGCGCTGTCATAACAAGATTTGCTTCAGTTTTGCACGCCACATACGTCTGGAAGAGAACATCGTCATGGTACTGTATCTATGATGCCGACTTTCAAAGAGAATATAGGATGACGTGAGCGTTGAAATTTCGGTCAAAGGTTTCGGGGTGATTGTATAGTGTGATCACGGTATAAGAAATTTTCATTTTTGGTGAGACTGATGGCATTTCCCTTGCAGCGTTGTGCCGTGAACATTGCTTCGCCTCTGACAACTGCGGTACAGTCACAGCAGTTCGGCTCAAGGCTGAAAAATTCGTTTGCCATTTCTCCAGCTCGTATGTCAAGGAAAGAGATCTTACACCCGTTGGTACACGTCGAGGTGGTTGGACTTCGCTGATAAGTAAGTAATTTTTTAATATTGTGTATCCCCACTAATACTGAGAAAGTGACTACTTCATTTCGTTTATTCTTTATGTACCAAGANAAAGATCTTACACCCGTTGGTACACGTCGAGGTGGTTGGACTTCGCTGATAAGTAAGTAATTTTTTAATATTGTGTATCCCCACTAATACTGAGAAAGTGACTACTTCATTTCGTTTATTCTCTATGTACCAAGAGAAAGTGGGTGGATTTACTAAGACGTGAGTAGAATTTTCCGAACATCAAGTAGATGCATTGTTGTGAGTGTTGTGCTGAACTTTGAAATTTGTATTTTTAAGCTCCGACCTACAATCCGAGATATCTTGAGATTTACTGGATTCACAGTGTTATAACCTTAATTTGACTTAGACAATTTAAACTGGAAATTAAAATCAGCTTGACAAACGCAGATAGAAGAATGCAGGGTTAATTTATATTCTCCGATGACCCTATTGCATTGGCAACTCAAGAAAAAGACGAATGAATTCCGTAAATAGGGATAATTTTTACAACCCTTGTAGAAACCACCATAATAGTCAATGCTTGTGCATATGCGACATTCGGGTGCCTTTATTTCTTTATTTGTGTTAGAATTGGCACAACGAAAAAATGCAAAGCACCAAGCCCTAAAGTTTTCAGCATTTTGCTCAGAATAGTTTCCGTTATTATCCTCTCAATGCAATTGATAAGATTGGCAATGCAAAAACTTAGAAACACTGCAAGATCCATGCAAGCTTAGGGAAGTAATCATGCTTTATATAATCAATTTCGGGAGACGTGCTATTAATTTACCTGCCATTGTTCGAAAATGACCATCAGTCAACCTGCTATAAATTACTAGCTCAATATACAACTGCTTTGCATTGCCACATCTAACATGTGCATACAAGAAATTCTATAATTGTAAAGCTGGCCTATAAGTTCAGCAATTAAGACACTACGGCAGTTTGTATGTTCTCAATCCAGTAAAGTTAGATCCTGCGAAAATTTAAGTATAATAAAGATATGATATGAGTTAAACTCAAACCTTACGTTAGCTGAATAAAGTCTCTGCATGTGTTCATGCAAGTACCTTTTCTAGTGCGCTCATCTGGTACCACATGAAAATATCATATAAGTACTTTCTCTCCATTATTCTGTATAAGATCATTGTACCAGTCTACTCATCGCCGAGGACAAAATTATCTCCAAGAACAATTTCTATAAGTTTTCTTGCATCAATCAAGATGTATCTATATATTATTATTATTTTAGATTTGTGTTGCTGCTCGAACAAATCTTATAAGATTACACGTGTTTTATTTTTCCTACTACATAGTCTTGATCTCTCTTGCAGGACAAATATTCTGTTATTGTTATATACCTCTCTTATTTTTGAGCAGAGACTATTGTGAGAGCCATGGAGGTATTAGAAAATATCGAAATCTTTGTTCTTATTGAACATTATCGTATTTTCTTCACAAAATAATACAGTGTTATTCGACTTATTGTCACTAGCTCGTGAATCTCCGTCAGCAGCTTTCGGCGATAATTTCATGATACCTGCAATAACAGTGAACGTTAGAGTGCACTACATCGTGAATGTCTTTGCTAGTCATTGTTGAATCATTTCTACATACAAATTATGATGAGCATCATGAGCAATATTTGATGTAAATTGATAAGCATACATAGCTAATGCAGGAGAAGTGAAGCACATCGGTAGCTTTCAAGAAAAATAAAGTGCATGAGGAAGTAAAATAACAACGTCTCATGTTCAGCCTTTGAAACCGACAGCCTAATATTGTATCGGCACCAGCTCATTTTTCCTGCTTCATAATTCATTTGGTAAAAAAAATATTCTATTTTAAACCCTTAACCCGAGCTGCCAAAGACTTTGAGCTGAAATAAATATTTCCCTCCTTAGTTAGATGATAATTTTCTTCAATAGTCCAGGCTCTGGGGGAGGGGGTGTCTGTGTACATTTCTTATTCACGGCTCTATCATTTATTTTCCTATTCCATATGATGGAGGCATTAAAAAATGCTTGGTAGAACTTTCGCACCTGGTACATTTTTGAGGGTGGGGGAGGGGCATGGAGGGGGGCTTAAAATTATCAGTTGTGGACAGATTGTTCTCAAACTTCTAAAACCCTCTTTTTTATTCTAGTATGAAAACTCATTGACTTCTATTCTTTTAAAATTTAAATACATAAATATGTTTCCCATTATCTCAAAAACTAAGGAGTAAATCAAAACAAGTCGTATGGGTAAAATGTGTTTCTCTTTCAAAAATACATATTCTGAGCAAGTTTCAGGACAATCGGTCCACAATTCATCATTTCAATCCCCCATGTCCCTTAAAAAATCTAGCAGGTGCGAAAGTTCTACCCACCATTTTTTTAATGTCTTTATCATATGGAATAGGAAAATACATGGTAGAGCTGTAAAAGAGAAATGTACACAGACACCCCTTCTCCCGTCCCTCAGAGCCTGGACTGCAAAACATTTCACTGTGATGCGCTAAAGATACGATGAAGTTGACATTATATTGCGGTACTCAGCCGAAAGAATATAATTTTATACAGAATTTTCATTATTTTCTTCAAATTTCATGAGAATTTCGCAGTTACGATTCTGCCGGGGAAATACACTGAGCGTACCCGTGTGATCTTAAACGCCAAGTATCAAATGAAGTGAAAACTGTCAATTACATTTAGTTCAATCATTACCACTAGCTGCTCGGTGAAAGAATGTTTTCACTTACCTTATTTAACCTGAGGAAGCGATTTAAATCTTAACTCAATCAGTTTGAACTAATGTCCGCCATTTCACCAAGTCTATCGCTTAGCAGCCCGTCTACCTTACATCTCGTCTAACCTTTCCTAATACTTTGATTTCACTACAGAATCGCGTATTCGTTCTGTACGCAAAAAATTCGCCCTTGTATCTTGATAAAGACATAGAAACACGACGGTACATCTTGCAATGCTCTTATATGCATTTACACACCTTTTCCGAGCTCAGTTTCCCACAGTTTACGGATAACTTAGACCTCCATGAGCCTGCGTTTCAAGTTTTTGTTGGCGTATCCAATTTTATTTCTGACTGTTTTGGAACCCATGGATACTGATCAGAAGCCCATCATTCTTCTGCGCTGCTTACTGCGATAGCTATGTAATAAAATAGATGTGGTCACGTTCTTCACATGGAACAGGGTAATTTTCTGTTCTCAAGATGTTTTACTTGCTTAGGTCTGGTGCGGTCTTTCAGGTTGGACTCCTGAAAATTCCACGGTAATAAACAACTACTGCATTATCAAGTTTTATGTTATACTAAACTGCCCGTGACCCGTTGGGCTATCATCACCACCTTCTTTCCTTTCGCAAAAGGCAGGTGTTATTTGGCTGACCATTGACCACGCGCTATTTTTCTCCGTTCACTTCTGCCCGTAGGGGTCTCCATCACCACTTTCTTTGATTGGAAAAGTAGGTACATTCAATATTCTGCATCTGGTAAGGGAAATATATATGTGACTCAGTACAATAATTGTATTTCCCGTATCACCTTAAAATTTAACGCACACGTTCATGCAGCCCGGCTCAAATTCATCTTTCGTATCATGGATACATAGGTTTGATAGGTTTGATAGGTTTATTACACACAAACACATTTTATATTACAAGTATTTGGTAAAGTAGTAATACTCTATAGAATAATGCATCTGCGTAGCCACTGAAAGTTTAAGAAACTTATTGGGC
>LQNS02278181.1:760195-788512 GCA_001587735.2 Parhyale hawaiensis
AAACTCACTGCTCCCCGTGACATCCACCAATGAGATCTCACAGCCATAAGAGATCTGGTTGACTCACTGGCGAATCTGTATTTGGGCCGCAGGGCTCCCTCCTTCTCTATAGAAGCTCCTTGATCAGATATGATAAAATTAAGATGATACAGGCCCGAGATACCCCTGAAGCATAGTACTTTTCTTGTGTGGAATTTCCGCTAGTAGATATAACTGCCCTATTATTGAAACACAATGATACATGATCAAGCGGCTGTATTCGCTGCCAGATTGGACTCTGGAAGTTGTGTTGCTTGTACTGCCCTATGCCTCGTGTCTGGACACGTTCTCTTTATCGAGACCGATTACCTGGAGCAACAACCTCCGGGAATTGCTTCCGTTTTATTCCAAATAAGAGTGTCATTGCCTCGTAGTTCATACCCTTCACGTTAGTAAGCACCATCGCTCGAAGCGAATGATTTTCAATCCTTTTTCTATGTCGTGACCTTCCAGTTAACGCAAAATTTAGTCCCACACTCTTTACTGCTGCTATATTTATGTACGTTCCACATTCCATGACTGTCATACATGGGATTGTTCATTTATCATTTTTATAGATTAATACAACTTTATTCGGCAAAAAATGGCGAATGCCTACAGTAAAATCAACTATAGAGGGGAGTATAGTTGGAGAAAATATGACCGTATTTGGTTTAAGCGTACAGTATGAGAGTTTATTTTAGTCCTTCATTAGTTATTATTTTCCTCTACACTTTAACTTTCATTCGATAAAGAAACTTGTGGATTTTTGAACTCTCACCTTCCCATTGAAAAAAGGTAGAAACAGGTAATGCAAGACGTGAAAACAGCTGCTTTATTTATGACGATAATCAGTTTTATTAAATATATATTTTTTTTGTTTCTCAAAAGTAACCATTGTTGTTCTGTTTCGAAAACACCAAAAATTTCTTTCTTCATGTTTGCTTACATTTCATATCTTCATAAGATATACTGTAGTTGTTTCGTATGTCTTCGTTCAAGCTAGATGAGGAATGGCTCCCATTTATTTATTTATTTATTTTAGTTTTTCTTTTTGGCTAGTGGTTCGGGCAGTCATACAGGGGTTTGGAGCATAGGGAAAGCTTGTAGCAATAAATAACAGTCAAGCCTTTACAAACTAATTTCCTATTTGTCGTAGATATTCAACTTGGAAACACAAACGTTCGAGAAACTAGTATTAAGAGACACTAAGAAAATGGGCAGGGTATCTTCGGGGTCATGAAGTTTCGATATTGAAAAATAAAATGAATAACAATTTGTCTAAAACTTTGTAAAATGATTCAATTATTGAATAATTGTACTACAGAAAATAGCACGAGACTGACAGATATGCCGTAGCAAAATGTAACTAAATGTTACGAAAGCTTAAAGAGGGCTTCTGAGGCTTTTTTATGGTTTAGGGTAAAAAAAATAAACTAACCAAATGTATTACTGTAACTAGAATGTGTTGTTCATCTTGAATAATCGGTATAGGGCTAATAACTCTGAAAAATACCCTTTACTTCTGCAATGAAAACTTGAGATATCCTGTCAGGCCTGCTTGTTTACTACGCTCAGGTGCTAATTACCCGAGCTGTCATAAACTACTTTGTTTCTGTACAGGCCGTCCCTGTGAGCCTCCCTTTAAGCAAGCAGAGGGCGTAGGATGCATCTACGTTCCTCCAGACGCCGAGGCGATGTCCAACGCTACAACAGCCTGCCCTCCAGGGTCTGGTTTGGCCTCACCATTTTCTGACGCTGCTTTCCATCGCCTCTCGGATTACGTTCTATGTGAGAAAATTCATGCTTAGTGTAAATCATATTCTCTCCTGACAACGAATATAATATATATATTACTATAATATTCATATTCTTTGCTCATAAAATGTTAATAAAAATCTCCTGGTGTTCCAGTAAAGTAATTACCCATTTTGATAATCCAAATTATCCAATAAAAAATAGCATTTCCTCTTCTATTAAAACAAATATGTAAATACTTATCCATTCTTATAAAAAATTCAGCTAAGTGTCCAAGTAAATGATAATCGAACCAATCCTTTGTCTTTTTCGAATGGAAGCAATGAATTTTTTTCATTAAAACTCATTATCTTTTCTAAGAAAAACATCTTCTCATAATAGAACTCAAAAACTTATCTACGGTAATTATAATAATGATATATTGTAATGAAATCCATATTTTGCTCCGTTGAAACTTTAATGTGCAATGAAAATTATCACTTTTCGATTTTAACAAAAATAAACATTAGCTGCATTAAACAGCATATTTTTGTAGTGCACAGCTCGCCCATTATAATAAAAATGATGTGAATTACTCTTGTGATGGGTGATATTCAGGAGAGAAGCTGATTAGTGTTTTCGCCACTACTCATTTATTTATCATACAACCTTAACTTAGCCTTCAATACTAAGGACGCCAAGTGAAAATGTCCCAGAAACAAGATGATATCGCATTATCATCAATGACAGGGATGATACGTATGTGTATCGACAAAAAAGGGGTTTTGCGGTAATGGGAATCTAAATTCCATTAGTTTTACAAAAAATAAATTATTTTCATTGGAAAAGGCAATCATTATTGCGCAAACAGTATGTTTACCATGTGTTAAAACAATATAATGGTGATAGCTTGCTGCCCTGCCCACTTATGTTAATATGCAAGTGATAACGAGGAAAATATTCGAAGAAGTACGTTCCACCTGATTGGTTACGAAAGGTAAAAGTATCCCATGTGAATTTAATGCCACTATGTTGTGAAACACGAAGCACATAGTCTACTTGATAGCTTCTCTTGAAATTTCATACCTGAAATGAAATTTCACAACGAGTGAGACTTAAGGCAACAGTTGTTAGTAATAGGAAATTACTTTTTTTTTTCTTCTAAAAGAGAGATTTTTTAAATTTAATGTATGGCTCTACTACGTAGTACGTTAGAGGCGTGGCCAAATTGATTGACCTATATTCAATCGTGATGTCATTATCATATTGTCAAGCAATGGATGACGAATTTTTTGTAAAAAGAAAATAGCCACTGCTGTTGCATTTTATACCCATTTGCAGTTGTAGTAACATCTAATCCTATTTTAAGATTGAACTAATACTTTCATCCCCATTTTGTTACACGTTCAGTCGCGATTATCGAAATAGTCAGTTCATTGCACAGGGGTTCCTGTTATATATGACGCTAATGTATAATACGCTACGTTGATAACTTTGCTCTCAATTAGCTGTGATAACAACAGTTCACGGTATGTTACTTCTAAATCTACCTACTTTCTGTACAGAGTTCCCTATTTCACAAAATGGCCACAACAAACAAGAATGCAGAAAAAAATTAAATACTTCCTATAGGTGGCGTGTGTATTAAGTCTTGAGTAAGACCATATTCGGAATCACTTTCGAATGAGACGTTTTCATTCCATTCTACTGTTACAGCGTCGGGCGCGATTAAGAAAGAATATGAAAGTGAGTACTTCGTTCTCATTACCGTTGGGGTCTCTACTGTCGATGGCATCTGGACCTGGAAGGACGGACACACCATCCCTTCCCAACCAGGGACGTCTCTGTGGACTGGATCTGACCCAAACTCTGGTACTCCGGCTTGCGGCGCCATCCTCTACCGGCGCAAGGGCGGCACGCAAGGACAACTAGTGGATGAACTTTGCTCGGAAGTGTACCGTTTCATATGTTCTATGCCGTAACATCGGCAGATAGTGTTATGAGGATGAAGTTGATGTTAAGATAGTAGTTACAGCAAGCTGCACGACGATAGTCGCTTGGATTAGAGGGTAAAAGATCTGCATTGACCGCAGCCTGAAATATAATAGTTATACTTACACTGGACATCATAAAGGAACGGCAGTTGCAGCAAAGGTAGAAGCTTTTCTAATAGAGCGTGGAAAATTAGTAGTTGCTGTAGCGAATGTCACAGCAGTAGACCATTTGCAGAAAGGGCTTTGTTAAAGCAGTAGGTACTCCAGTTTTGCAAGTAGTAGTAACAGCATTAGTCGGAACAAACCGAAGAACAGTGACTGTTTTCCTGCATAGTGAGCGAATAAAAGATACCTAATTTAAAACAGCCTTTCGAATGGATCCAAAATTCACGCTCGAAGAGGATCGCACTTGAATTGGAAATTCTTAGAGTCTAAAGATTGCTTATCACACAAGCACGTAGATATACTAGGACCAGTTCACACGTCCCTCATAGTAACGCGTTCAATCACGAAAATGAACACGGGCTGTGCATTTACTTATTCTGTCTCTGTCCACACGTAGAAGTGTCCTTCATTCAAATGAATGATGCCGCGCGTTCAGTTATAATATAGTTTCTTTACATTTTCGCTCATAGTTTGCGTCGGTTTGAAGTCACATTCGTCTCCCACAATCTTATAGCCTGATTTTGATAGGAACAGCCTATTTCCAAAATATTTATAACCTGATAAACCGGAAGAAGAAAAATCAGCACAAACCAATTACCTGGGCTTTCAAAACAAAGATGACGTCCGTGTTCCTACAATATTTTCAGGTTTTCTAGTTTTTTGTCTTAAACGGAAGTACAGTGATTCTGGTTAATAAACTGACAATGAAAAGCATTTTTGTCCACGTTGTCATGATGTGAGAATGCTATAGAGGATGCATTCAGTATTCATAGATTCTGTTTGCTGAACTTGAAAGACGCAGGGCGTTCAAATAAGGGACATGCTTCATTCTTCAATCTACCAAGTTTATTGCAGCTGCTTCTATCAAATCAACGTGCCGCCGCCGCCTCGTCTATCAGTTTGAGTGAACTCGTTACGATGAGGAACGTGTGAACACGGCCTTAGAGAGATTAATTACACGCAGATGAATTTGGCACAATGAACACAACTTACAGGGCCAGGTAGGAGCTAATTACGCGATACTACCTAGGTGATACAGGATGAGTGAATCAAAGTAACGAACAAAGAGAGCTAATGCTAAAGCAGTTTCACGCTGCAATTTTGCTGCTCTGTGAACTGCACAAAATTGGTTGACTGATGTGTTGCGTCCCTGCAAACACAACCATGTGTCTCTCGAAAGACTCGTTTAAAATGCCAGCCATTCAGATCAGTTTGCTTAGCAATTGTCACTGGTTAATTTTTTGATATCTCTCAAATTTGCAGCGAATTAGAACTCTTGATGCTGTGCGTTTTTCTGATATTTAAAGAAAAAAAATCTTCAAGCCGTTCGAATATTTGGTTTTGCTTAGAGGCCTCAAAAGATTTTAGCGTATTGCCCATAGGGCCACGAGAGTGGGTGTGCTGTTATGAATTAATGTTAGTATTGTTTCTGACTAGCAGCTCCCTTGACATGGTTTATGTTGCTGTTGGCCAGAACGGCAGAAAAAATCGGGGAAAAATAAATTTATTTGTGAAACTTTCAATAAATGTAATTTGGCAGCATTAGAGCAGTGTTCTGCTGAAGTGAGGATACTTGAGATAGATCTGTTTTAGAAAACAAATACTGTTACACTAGCTTAGGGCTGTATATTGTATAAACGCACGTATTCAATTCAATCTCTAAAAACAGTTTACGCTTGTATGACATAAGAAGTAAACGCAAAGCTTCAGTATGCTTAGTTTCGCAATGGACTTCATCATTGCATACTTAAATTCCTCGAGATAGATCTGTTTTAGAAACCAAATACTGTTACACAAGCTTAGGGCTGTACATTGTATAAACGCACGTATTCAATTCAATCTCTAAAAACAGTTTACGCTTGTATGACATAAGAAGTAAACGCAAAGCTTCAGTATGCTTAGTTTCGCAATGGACTTCATCATTGCATACTTAACTTCTCATTTCAGTCTAGTGAAGAGAAGCTTCTTCAGTTGAGGCAACAATGAACTATTTAAGCCCGAAATGGTATGGCAGCATAGATATTATTAAAAGTATCAGTGCGTAAGTCTTTCCACGCTGATTATGTTCGAATAATACGTTGTGACGAAACTCATATGCTCGACACACTGACACTTGCTCGATTGATAAGAATAATAATAGACAATTTCTTATCTAGTTCGTATTCATTTGATATTAGTAGATGATGAGCTACTTATGAATGTACTCACTTAGTTGATGATATATTAATGAAACATTAATCTCCGTGTGTTAACTTTAAATCATAGCTTAATTATAGTCATTGTTTCAAAGCTATAAGAAGATACTTCATTATGCGTGGTAAAATGTCTTACAGGAATGCTTTGTTTTAGTAGCAAATGTAATAGTTCAGTCTTAATAATCCCTAATAAATGTGCTGTCTAATGTTCTGCATATTTTCTTTATTTTCTTCTTGTCCAATGAAAACTGTTCTGGCATTAAACACCTGGCACTACAACAAATTATTACTTTTCAAAAGAACAGCTTTAGCTTTACATTGTAGAGTTATTACCTCCGCCAGAAGAGATTATGCTTCACCCAGGTTTTTTGTCTGTTAGCAATGTAACTCAAATGGTTATGGAATGAGTTTCATTAAAATTACAGTCATGGTTAGGAACATCACGTGAAATACATAATTAAATTTTGGTAATAATCCGTCAAGCCGCTAGTCTGTTTATCTGCCTGCCTGCTGTTGTTAACAACATGTACGTATTTCAAATGTTTACTGGCGGATCTTCATGAAATTTTCAAAAACTGTCCGGACTTTACCGAGTAATAGATGATGGAAGCTTTACGAACCGTTGGTGTATATGACAGTACGTCTTCCATTCTATCTTTCACTATTGTGTTGTGTTCCTGTTCTTACCTACTCTTCTGGGACCTGTTGGTCTATATCTGCAGTAAAAACCAGTGCGTGTGGGTTTCGCAGTTGAGGATGTGGTCAGGTTGACTTCACCGTTAACTTTTACCAATTCTGCATTTCACAGTGCCTCAACTCGATGTTTTGGGAAAAGCCTTAGGCGACGTTTGTACTCGTTCTCAACCTATTTTTTAGTGTTGCCGCAGATTTGTACTCGCATTAGCGTTACAGCAGGATACAAGCGGCTGAAAACGTCTGAACAGATTTCTTTCTCTGGTTGATCCTTAAGCCTTACTGTGAGGTATCTCTGAGGAGCAAAATACTTAGCAATTCAACAGACACCTCAAGCATGAGAAATCGCCCGATTGAAAATGAATCATTCCATCTGACATCAAATGAAAGAGCAAGAAACGTCCTCCATACTCCAGTATTTAAAGATTTCCTAACAATTGCTAGTTGAAGTTGGTTTCAGTAACAGTGTGCAAAGCGAAATTTAGCACATGATCAAATTTGTATAAGAGATAAGAAATGAATGAATCAACTATTGAAGGCTTAGTATTTCGCTAATTTTTCATCATCTTCAAACAAAAGGCCCTGTATCAATCAATAGGGGCCCCATTTTCAAACTAACCGAAGAACTAGAACGCCTCGGGGCGTAAGACCATCACCTGCGGTGGGAGCAAATTCAACCAAGTCATTTTTGATGGCCATCTAATCCTAGTTTCTCATATGGATGCTGTGTCCCACAAGGCTAGTGCAACGGTGACCGCCCGTTCAGATCTTTAATTTAGGAAAAATAGAAGGCCTCGTGATGAAAGACGATCTTCCGCGGTTGAGAAAAGTCAACGCCGTCATTTTTAATGGCCAGCTAGGCTTAGTTTTTTGGCGTGGGTCACATCTAGGTTGATCCACCAAACTCCTTACAAAAATATGAAGATTGCTCAACTCCTTTTTCCTGTTTTTGGGTGGACAGACAAATGCACAAATATACTGTATATATCAAAAATCTTCAACAAAAACATCACCTCTCTCACTTCGTTCGCGGGTGATAAATATATATACTCAAATCTTCAATGGAAACATTGTTACCTCTCTCTCTTCGTTCGCGGGTAGTAATGATGTGACACCTGAACAAAAAATATATGCTATTGCTTTTTATTTAACCAGAAAATTTCCTCATATTTTTCATTACAATCAGACTTGATGTTCGAAGAATTTCCATCCAGTTGGCTTGTGATCTTGTCACTAAAACAAGCCAAAATTCTTGTCTGCGGCTTCTACAGACAATGGCGAATAGAGATTAAGAACTCTCAATTGCTAATGAGCATACCCGTCTTATAATATCTACGTCTACTGGAACAAATTGACAAAGCAGGGGGCCAATGTGCTAGAGTAGACTTCATGCGCGATGTCAATATCGACCGACTACATTGGCATGAGATCGGAAGCTAGCTCACCTAAAGTACTCTCAGATTGGCTCAAACTCGGTCAGCGCGCCATGGAAAACTATATTTGATATAGGTACTGAATCCTAAAATTTCTTAGATGAAGCACACATTGGGAGATTTTTAACGAGTTCTTCAAGACCAAGGTTGATCAACCATACTTCTGACACGCCACTCTCTGAAATACTGAGCAAATCTTTCATAAAATTCTAATTCAGATGAGCAGCAAATGAGAACATCAGTTCAGCGCGGTTGCCAAATTAATATCAAGCTGTACCGATGGGATTGGCAATGTTAGTTGCCGTGCCTTGAAGGCGGGAGTATCTGCACTTATTGACCCACATCATTACGTAGTGAACATTACCCCTTAGAAAAGACAGTTTCCAAAAGCCTGGAAAGTCAGTGTAGTGAGGCCACCAAATAAACAAAAAACCCTCGGCTTAAAAAGAACGACCGCCAGTTACGATTCTTCGTGCCATGTTCAAAATCCTCGAGAGAGTCTCCCTTTGGCGGTTGCTAACAGATGTGGAATCCATTGGGATAATTCCAACCCAACAATATGGTTTTGTTCCACAGAAGTCAAAAACGATTACTCTAATTTTCACCCCTGTAGGTGGATATGAAATGGTGGAAATAAAAAACGCGGTTGGCGGTTTTCTCAGCTTATAAGCTGCATTTGGTCTGCTATGCCCGGACATTTTTCTAGCCAAGGCTCCGTTGTACGGTGTGCCTCAAGGAACGGCAAGTGGTTCGGATCTTTCTCTAGAGAAAGAAAAAAAAAAACATTGCAAAATAGGAGGGACTCTCTCCTACAACTGACAATTACAACTGACATCAGCATCCCGCTGGGAAGTCTATTGAACCACTCTTGGCTCGATGCACATGGTCGACCGCCCACAACAGACAAGCAATTTTATGGATGCCATTGTGAACGCAGACGATGTGGGATTTTTCGTCGCCTGACAGGGCCGTGGAAAAGCTCGAAGAAGAAACAGAGATGCATCTTGCAGTCGTTTGCATGCAATAAGTTTTGTATCAACCTATCCTAGACAGTCTTCGTGACCTTTAGCAAGACACACGTGCCCAGATCGATCACAATCCAAGTCAAGGCAATTATTGCTGAGCGCTTTCTCGGCGTTTATGTACATCCGACCTGGAATGACAGTGGTCCATAAAAGATCATCTCACACGATCACCGAACTGTAGAGTTGGAATACGTAAACGTCTACCCTCACATGTCCCATGACAATCGCTAAGAACGCTGATCCACGCATTAGTTTACAGTAAAGTCAGATAGGGACTGTCATTGTACCTAAAAATTTGTCTCAGTGACGAAAACCCGAAGTGCAGCGGCTGCAGCCTGATGAATCTAAGTGATTTTGCGTGACTTGATGAGGCTATTCTAAGGCCGGAGCCCCACAGAGCGCAACAAGCGATGCAATGCGATTTTTTCGTGAGGTGTGTTCCAGCAATACACGGGTGTAGCGAAGTATCGCAGTTGCGGCGAAGGGGTGGGGGTGGGGGGGGGTGTAGGCAGACTGAGGTACCCTTCGTGACCATTGGTCGTGCAACAAATTTGTCGCGTTTCACGTGGCTCGTCTCTCAGATGGGGCCGCGGCCTAATTAGGCAAGAAACGGTCAGGCAGGGTGCCAATGATGGATATTGGCGAGAAGCGGGATCTGCCTTATTTACTTCGACCTGGGATTGTTGCTTCATTTGTGGAAAATCTTCTAGTGCAAGACCGAATCATGTGTTTCCATGATTAACACGAGGACCTAGACTAGTGTCAACACTAAATCACAGAGTCGTGATGACGTGTTTTTGAGTAATAAGTGGAGACGTTACTGCCTCATAATTCGAACAACAACCCTGTGGAACAATAACCAAGAACTTCGAAGTTATGAGAAGATTAGCCAAACGAAAAGGGAAGCTAGGATGATCGTGGAGAGGTTCTCATTGCAAATTGAATTGTCGATCTTGTAAGAAAAATAGTCATACAACTCCTCGCTATAAATACTGCTGGTATAATTCAGATTTCTAACTACCCTACTTTGTAGGTAAATGTGGCATGCATGGTGCACTTGGTGTCATACAGATACAAATGCCCATCTTCTAGGAAGAAGAATTCTGTACCATAGAACTAAAGTTGAGAGAATATCCGGTAACCCCAGGAGTAAAAATGGGGAAAGGCGAATGTTGGTATAGTCTTCAAGTTTGCTAATTAGCATAAAATTATCTAACTTAAATTAAATTATTATTATTAAATCACACCTGACTGGCGACGTAGGAACGGAGAAACTCCTTGAGGTTAAAGTTAAATCCTCTCTAAATGGGCTCTTGAGAGACTGAAAAATATCACTGAACACAAAGACAAAATAACTAATAAACACTTGATCAAAAGTTTAAGCCCACTTGATCATGTAAAAAACAATGTATTAGTGATAAATAATAAAAAAACTCCTTCGTCTCGGGATCAGTAATTTATAAAGGTAAAAAGTAAGAAACATGAAATATACCTGCTAAAACAGCTCATCAAGAAATGAACATTTTTTGTCAAATAATGAGGTTTTTAATTGATTAAAATTATAGGAACACAAACAAACAGAAATCGTGGGTAACCATTCGACAACGACGTTGAGGCGAGCAAAGTTTGAACTTAGTAATGAGTACTGCCTCCATCCTTGTTGATAACCTCAAAAATTCTTTGTGGCATGCTGGAAATAAGGGTGTCCATGTGGAAGGGAAGAATGTTGCCCTAGATCCTAAAGGTTGCATCACGCAGTTCGTTTTCTAGCTGTTAGAAAGTGTTTACCACTTGTAAATATTTATTGATATTCATCCCCAAAGATTTTTAGTTGGGTTTAAATATGGCGACATGCTGGATGACTTAAAGCAGGGATCCCATTTTCTTCAGAGATGGTCATAGTCTAGCGAGCAGTATGGACTGCTGCATTATTCTTCTGGTAAAATCATTCGTCACCACACAAGCGAAGGCGTTCCGTCGACAAAGATGATCTTTGTAACATGCCGACATAACCAGCAGCTGTTTGACGACCCTGGATCTCCTGAGGCTTCATTGCTCCCTTTTGGAAAAGGCATTCCATACCATAGCGGAGCCTCCATCGCTGTAACACTTGGAAAACATTTCAGGAGGCGTATTTTTGTCATGCAAGTAACGTTAGAAGCCATCAGGACCATCCAGATTGAACTTTTTTGTCAGAAAACAAAACTTTAATCCACTTATCAATGCAACATAGAGAATACACACGAGCAAACTGTAAACGGGCCACTTTGTGAGGCGGAAATATCCAAGATGAGTTTTGTTCTTCATGCCCTTTGCCGTAAGTGTCATTTGAGGTTCATTGAACTGCAATCAACATTTGTGAGTGCCTTGATTTGCCTGAAAGACCGTCTCCTGTCTTGAGAAATAACCCGTTTAACTCTCCTAGTCAATGCAGGGAAAACTTAGTCGGTCTACCACTAGATTTGCTGTTCCAGAGCTCTCAGAGTCTTTTAGGAAGTTGCAAATCGCAGTTTTACTGCAGTGAATCTCAGCTGCGATTTCACACTGCGACAAACCTTGATTATGCAGTTCAACAGTTCGACCACGTTCTTATTCGGAGAGTTTGCTCTCTTTGGGCCTAGTGATACCTACACACCATAAGTACCCAATAACTAAACATTTATTACCCTGGTCCTATAAGTTTAATCAACTGAAACCCTCATCAAGTGACATATATGCATCTTTCTCAACAAACCTGTGGACCCGTGCTTGAAACATTTCTGGCAAAAATCGCTATTTTTGCTTTATATGGGCCGATATTAGATCTTATCTTCACTGACTTGATTCTTCCTTGTCTTCATCGATCCTTTGTCGTGCTCTCATCCCTAGTTCCTCTCTTTTCTCACTTGCTGTTTTCCACATTTTCTCGCTCAGCAGCTCTTACCCCTTTTATGACCTTTCTGCTTCAAGTCTTTCTTGACACTGTCGCATAGACGCTTCATCTCTCTCCATAGGTATAGTACGTTTTCATGATGAGACTGTAGTAGTCTCATTCTATCCTTTTTCTCAATTAAACATGCGTCTCCCATGATGTGAGGCAGATTTAGAAGTAAAATCTTAAGTAAAACACTGCAATAAACTTCAATGCAACTCCAGTTAGCTTACATGCAATACAAGTGCACCGTAGCCATGATACTGTCCTTCAAACTCAAATATCTTCATCGTTGAAGTGCTGAAATTTTTAGCCTATGAAGCAATATCTCCTCCGTTGGAGAAAGACAGTAAGCTAGAAGAAATATTTATCTGCTACCCGTAAAAAGTCATCACTTCGTGAGTGCTCCGTCGATCTGCCTAATTTATACCTGGTGGCCATACATATTATTCTAATTTCAAAAAGTGTTCCTGGTAAGAAGTGTTTTCAGATAAAGGGATAAGGCTCCCACTTTCGCCATCTTCTACAGCCTCGTCATCGATCTTCACGAAAACGCAACTTAATTACGGAAGCTGCAACCTTGCCTATCTCTCGAATACTTCCTTAAGAAGAGGAGAGGAAAGAAATAAATACACAAAGCGTTTTATTATATTAGAATTAAAACAGGAAGTATTTTTCGTTTTTCTCGCCTTTTATCTTTAGGAATTACCGATCGTAGTCGAAAGAGTTTATTCATTTATCACTAAAACGTTGTTACTTTCAACATTTTCATGTGGTCTTAAACATTTGAACAGGAGTTGATACATGAGTAGTTATTTCTGCATCATTATACTCTATGTTTCCATGGTTGAAAAGTCTGAAGAGTTGAGTACATTAACTGCAACCATCGTTTTTAGACGAAATTCCGATGGTAATTTTTTTAGAAAATAATTACTCATTCTGAGTCTGTACGAGAATCTATAATTAGTTATTATCGATCATAAGCTCTAAGGATAACAAAAAAGACAAAGGTTTTCCGTAGTTCATGTTGTAGAATATGTGAATCTATCATTCATAATGGGATAAATGAAACGCACCGCTTGTGATTTTTAAATCTTAAAATGAAGAATACATGTACGCATTACTTTAAATTTCAAACTGTGTTAACGATCACCGTCAACATGATCGAGGCCCTTACCCTAACGGGCTCCACTACTGAGGCCGTCGGAGAAACCTTTGGACCTTTGGAACTTTCCCAAGGAGACAGCCTCTCACCTGCAGCCCACTGCATTGCGACAGTGTCTCTTTTGCTACCAACACAGTGTTGTTCACAAAGACTTCTAATAAAGTTAGACATTTTAGCACAGCCGTGGCACAGATATCGCTAGACTTTCTAGTTTCACCAAGGAGCTCAATCCTGTTCCCAAAGTAAAAGCTAAAGTTAGGTTGAGTGAACGGGAATAGCGCACAGTTTAGCCTTCTCCATCCTTGATGCTCCTTGCTATAAAAACTCAAGCGCGCCTCCCGCGCGTTGCCACTCCCCGCATCATCCGATAGGCGAATGATGGTCAGCTGCCATCCTCCAGTGTCACGTTACACAAGTGCCACTAAGTACCAGTGCCACGAACATTTTTGCAACCACTATAAATTTTGCCGGTATGCTTAATACCCACCTACTTGGACTAGTTCACTCTGAACAGTTCAAGCCGAACTCACTTTTATGTAAACACCAATATTCGTTACCTCAGCACGGAAACCGCTTCTACTAACCGTGTGTTTTATCAAGTAAAATAGCAAAAACGCACTTGTATTCATTTTACTCCACGACAATAACAAGTTACCACTCGTCTTCCTCATCACGCGAGACCCTAATAAACTGTATGGAATTGCTGTCATGTTAATTAAAAAAAAAACGGTCTTTGCTTTCAAATAACAACTCTCAAAGCATATGGAGAGCATGATAGCTTCAGCGTAATCGAAAAAGAAAAAAATACGGCAGCCATATTCTACTTAATATTTCCAAGCTCTCGCTCTAAGTGTACGTCACGTCTATTCGTATTGACATCACCACATTTAAAATGTAAAATATGACTTTGACTTCACTATTTTGAAATCTGATAATGAAGCTTTAGATGACGGCAGTCATGTGTGTCGTTAGGACGTCGACTGCGCCATGCGCCATAATTGGCTCACTCATATTATCTACGAGATTTAAAAAATGATATTCATCATAAAGTGCGAATACAATATATCTTACACTTAATAGAATGCAGTGAGTGATGGCCCAAGTAGCATGTTTTAAATCATAACTTTTACTTCTGAACTTTCACCCAATGATACAAAGATGAATGGCTTAGAATAGAGGACGTCTTGGTAATTCTTATTCCATGATGTTAAATAAAAACTTCTTCAAGACAATATTTTTAATGTGCCACGCATATTAAGAATATAATAGTAAATTTCAATTTGGTAATCTCTTAATTTGCATAATGTTTTGATTCCGCATTTTGTAGCTACATAAGCTGACAATTTTCGGAATTGTGCAATGTAATACTGTTTACATCATTGATGCATACATTGTTAATCCAAGTTGTATCTTTATATTGTATCAATGACCCATTGTGTGCAGTAGGTGTAAAGCTATATGACTTCAAACTTCTAAGGAAGTATAAATAACATGTTAGCAAGAGCGACCCACTATCAACCTCACTGCAGCAGCACACAACCTTCGCTGAGGGTTGGCTGGGTGAAGAACGTTTGCTATGAGTGGGCGGAGGGAATGCATCATCACTAACATCTTCTGACTTTATTATGTCAGGTAGGGCAAACGAAATACCAACGCACATTCCTCGTGTCTTGCCATTGAAGTGTCAAGATTTTTTTGCCAGCACTGTACAGTAGGTATTACTGGTGATAGCGAAGACTTACTATACTCTTTGGCTGTCAAAACTCAGTTTTTTCGCTACTGAGGAGCTTTAGGAAAACGAAGAAGGTTCACCAACTCCTTTTCTCCGTGTCAAAAAAATAGTTAAACATCATTATCAGCCCATGATAACAGAAATCTATGCTACAATTCTGCTTGAGGCTCCATCCACCCGTACGTCCTTCGGCGTATCTGCACGTTACGCTTTTCAATACAAGATAGGGGGAACATTCAACTTGTAAGAAGCTCTGCTCTGATTTTCGCTAGAACGAAATCCAACAATAGCTATCTTCTTTAGCGCTTCTTGAAAAATATTCAGTCACTTCAAAGCATAGGTACATAGGTGGGGCTGACCTTGACCTTTAACCGTTCTGAAATAGACTTGGTACAGGATCTGAAACTTAAGAATGCATGATCTGTACTCGGGGCACTTCAAAGAATATTTGGCGAAGGTTTCGACGATATATTCAATTATGCTAATTAACGTACAAATTAGCAATAATTAGGTTCTTCTGAAATGGAATACCTACAGGCTCCGACACTTAAGAACGGTTGATTTTTAATGTTAACCCCAAAATGAACATGTAGCGTTGGTTCCATTGATGTACTCAATAATGGTAATTAAAATTGAATTTTGGATTTTATGGAGTGGTCTCATTGGGATTGGTACAGGATCCAAAACTTAAGAACGGCCATTCCAGTGTCCAACGGCCTATCCCATCTTGCTTTTAGCCTCAAACTTTTTGTACTCGAAATGCTAAACAAATCTCCACGGGCTCCCTGACTAATATAACAAGTAAGCCTGAACATTGTTCAAGCACCGATTTGTGTTTCCGACAATGTCGCGTTGAAGGAGAGCCTTTAAGAAGAGTTGGGCAAACTACCTAAGGCAGTGAACACAGGTAGCCAAAAGAACCAGAGCAATGTTCATCAGCCAACGTGCTTTCCCAACCATGGTAGCCCGAAAGCAGGAGGCCAGCGCAAGTGACTGTGCTGCCGCCGTTAGGGTCGGGCCCCACCCAAACGGATGAGCCTTTTTCGGAAGGAATGGTGTGTCCGTCCCTCCAAGTCCAGACTCCGTCCACACGAGTAACTCCGACCGTATGAAACGCAGAGTTGTAGATTCCTGCTGCTCGTAACTTGGCTGTAAAATAATGAAGGAATTGAAAGCCAATTGTTGATAAACAATCAATTTTTAATACCTCCACCAAGTTTGTTATGTTTTTGTGGGCGTATGTCCATGTGCTTTTTAGTTCGTTTGCCTATTTGTCTGTCCCAAAGATAACTTACAAGAACTGCTAGTCATTAATGTCAAGAGCGACAAATTTTACGACCCAAATATGGTGACGACAAAAATAAAATGCTGGATTCAGGACCAATTTCAATTTTCGTTAACATTGCATTACCTAGCTAAAATATGCCCAGTCAGAGTGCATCTGTAGTATTATTTTTGAAACTTTAGTAAAAAAGGATTACATTGGCAATCAGCCACAGTTTCTGCACCTGAAATTTCAAGCTTGGCAACAAAGAATTTGGTCGAAATAAAATTGATCGATAAGTTAAATCGTAATCAGAGTCCAAAGCTTATCATATACAGCTACAGCTACATACAGGCTATCGGTTTTCTTCAGTCCTGACTGTAAATGAAGAGATAATTCATAAATAGACAGAAAGAATCAGGGATATTTATTGCATTTCTTGTTGCAAGTTCCTACGTATATAGAGCATTTTTTTTTTATTTGTAATAAAAGTAAGTACAATAAATTGACCATCGTGGATATTTTGGCGATTTCATAGAGACGACAGATGGACGAAAATTAGACCAAGTTGCAGAATATTGCCAAAGTACTGAATCCTCAAAACTGAATTCACTTAATTCTTGCTTTGGCAAGGTTGATGCCCAAACATTGAAGATAGTCACAGCTTTTCTCACTATTCTAAAGGATTCTAATTTTACAGCATCAAAAGCTCATGTACGCATTTCGAGGGGATGATCATCGAAGCAGAGGGGAAAATATTTTCCAGGAAGCAGTAGAACTCCAGACGAGTCAACTCGAAAATTTCCTATTAGCAATTATTTTTCCTATAACCTGCTCCCTTCCCTTGATGAAGCAGCTCTTTTCGAAAGTACAAAAAAATGTAGACTATCGGTCGACTGAATATGTATCGTTAAGTGTGAGAGACGCGGCTGAAATTTAAATTTAGCACTGCTTGAGTACTCCCTAGTACATATAAGTTCATCTACACGTCACCTATGGGAGGGTAGGACTGTGCTCCTTAGCTAAATCACACCCAGAGCACTCACATCTTACGTTAACTTGTAAATTTGAATTGCCAGTAATAGCACATCTTTTCACAAGCATATTAGTAATAAAAGAATAGTTAAGAACGAGGTGCCATTACAAATTCGTCTCCGTAATCTTGGGCGGTCCGTTTAATCTCATAATATTAAGCGTACACTGTAACGTGCTAAAGCATGCATCTGATTAAACCGGTCACATTTTCACAGTGCATTCCTGTCCTTGTCACTTGAAAATGAAGAAACTTTCTCATCGGAAATACATTACTTTGACTGCTCATACCTCAGCCAAGGAAAGTAACGTTCAAGAAAATTTAAAATTAGTTCTGAAATTATGATTTCTCCTTTATTTGCACACAAAACCTGGTCAGTTGCTCCATTTGAAAGTAATAAAAGATTCTGTTGTTTCCTGGTAGATGGGCGGTATGTTCATGATTTGTGTTCTGACAAACATCTTGATATACATCAGTCAAACACAGAAACGGACACATCGACCATCACCAAAATTTGGTTATTTGTGTCTTCAAACATTCCTAACAATTCTTATAGCTTTGGTTTGGGTGGGGGGGTGGTGTCTGTGTACATTTCTCTTATACAGCTCTACCAGGTATTTTCCTGTTCCATATGATGAGGACATTAAAAATGAATGGTTCGAACTTCTGCACCTGATACTTTTTTTGAGGTGGGAGGGGCTTAAAATCATCAATTGTGGACAGATTGCTCTGAAACTTATTCAGAATATGTATTTCTGAGAAAAAAAAAACACGTTTTGTTCACACAACTTCTCTGATTCAAGCTTCAGTTCTTCAGATAATGGGACTATATTTGGAATTTCCCAAAGAATAGACCTCAATCAGCTTTCGTAAGGTGAATAAGGTAAATTCTGTGATTGGTGACTGTGAGGTTGTCCGCAGAAATTTTTATGCTTTTTTGCTGCTCGTGTTGGAGTATTGCTCACCGGTCTGGGCTTGAGCTGCTGACACTCACTTGCGTCTGTTGGACCAACTTGTTAGTTCAGCCAGCAGGCTGTGCACTGATAATGATCTGGTGAACCAGTCCCACAGGAGAAGGGTAGCCGAGCTATATATGTTTTATAAGGTGTACAACAATGAGAGGCATTGGTTGTATTCTTCTCTTCCTGCTCTCAAGGTCATTAGGAGAGAGACACGTTCTGCGTGCCGCGCGCACTCTTTCACATTGGAGGATGTTGGATGTCGAACTAATCAGTTTGGTCGGTGCTTCATTCCGTGATCGGTTAAGGTTTAGAATTAGTTGCCGGCATCGGCTTTCGGTCGTATGGGTCTGCAGGCGTTTATGTCACCTGTTAGTGTTTTTATTACTGGATTTCCTTTAGCAGCGTTTTTGGGCTTCCCGCTGTTGCAAGGTGCTTTATTTGGGTTGTATTACCTGTCCGTAGGCGCTCAAACGTGAAGTTTTAATAATAATTACAATAATTATCATGCTAGAAAAAAAGGATTGTTTTGGAATCCTTGAAACATTCCTAACAAAACTATAGACCTGGATTTACCATTTTCTATTTCGTTTTCGGTTGATATGCGATTTTCAATCGCTAACTAAAACATAGGTAGAAAACAAAATATTCGGGTCTGAGCAGAGATAGAAAAAAGTTATAAGGGCAAAATGAAAAATCCAGCTAATTAGTTTTCTAGAAAATCTTTAACGTATTCCAAAACTGTTATTGTTTTTCTAGCATAAAAACTTATTGAGTTCTATTGCAAAAGTTCTATTCTTTCGCATTATTTCAAAAGCTAAGGCTCAAATCGAAAAAGTTCTGGGGGCAAAATGTTTTTTTTTTAAAGTGCATATTCTGAGCAAGTTTTGGAACAATCGGTCCACATTGGATAATTTTGGAATAGGAAAATGCCTGGTATAGCTGTAAAAGAGAAATATGCACAGGCACCCCTCACAAACAGTACTATTACAAATTGCATGACAATCTGTTCGTACATTTCTGTGTTATACTTCTGAAAAACATTTATACAAACATTAGTCAAACACAAACAAAGAAACTGATCAACAAAATTTGATCATTCATGTCTTTTAATAATCATAAATATTTCTGTGTAATTTCGTAAAGATCCGTCCAAAGCTTTTTGAGTTATTTTGGTAACAAACATAAAATCAAACGCAGATATAGACGAAAAAAAGAACAGATCATTTTTGACTCCCCGGGGACTCTAGTAATTATATCCAAATAGCTGCACCCATGGAAATTCCACGGTTAGTGTATATTTTCACAAACCATATTTAACTTGAGGTAGCGCTCATATAAGAACCACCCGTCTGAACTAACGTCTCCAGCTTAACACAGGCTATCCTAATGCAGTCCGTCTATCTTACGTCTCGTCGAACAGTAACTTTACCAAGTATTCGATTTCATCACTGGATCACTCAATTATTCAGTCAACAAGGAATTCGCACCTGTCTTGATAAAAAACAGAAATACAACGGTACATCTTGCAATATTCTCCTACAGTATGAATTTGCAGGCCTTTCCTAAGCTCTTTTTCCCACCATATACAGATAATTTAGCCATCCATAAGGTCACATATACCAGTTTTGTGTCGGTTTGATTTTTCTCACTACTTCGGAATCCGTGGATACTGATCAATACCCTATTATTTTTCTGTTTTGTTGATTGTGATATAGCTACATAGTAGCTAAAAGAAAACATATTCGGTTAATTTCTCCACTCGCAATGGGAGGAGCAAGCCCAAGCACTCTCTGGGCGAGTAAACACATGGCTTTGTCACGTGATTGAAGCTGGCGTTAGGAGTCTTTAAGGTGGCTGAAGTGGCAGTGGTCAGCACATATAATTAAGGAAGACACTGACAGGCAGTTGTCCAATATTTTTGCAAAGATAATCGTGTCTGAAGATTTACAGTATATCCTAGTGCTCACCCTGTTATTTCATCATCAGAAGGTATACAGGATACCAGTTTTCTTTACATACTTCCATCCGCTCGGAATTTCGTCGATTGTTAATGGCTATAATAATTTGAGCCTAGGACTCCTTCCTATATAGGCTGCGTGAGGCAGTGCCACTCTCCGATTGGATAAGCCACTCAGCCAGTTTAAGGGAAAAGTTTACTCGCAACGCTCCCGTAGGATAAATAGTGAGGGTGCGCTCTTCTCTATTAGAACCTCCTTGGGTATTTCCTGTTCTCAAGATATCATTGTGTTTGCTCAGGCATCACTGACTGTAGAGGCGGATGGTTTGCAAAGAGGTTCTAATAGAGAGGAGTGCACCCTCTTTATTTATTCTACGGGAGCGTTGCGAGTAAACTTTTCCCTTAAACTGGCTGAGTGGCTTATCCAATCGGAGAGCGGCATTGCCTCACGCAGCCTATATAGGAAGGAGTCCTTAGCTCAAATCTTTATAGCCATTAACCATTGACAAAATTCCAAGCGGATGGAAGTATGTAAGGAAAACTTGTATCCTGTATACCATCTGATGATGAAAGTAACAGGGTGAGCACTGGGATATAAATCTTCAGACACGATTGTCTTTGCAAAAATATTGAAGAACCGCCTGTCTGTATGTTCCTTAATTATATGTGCTGACCACTGCCACTTCAGCCACTTTCAAGACTCCAAACGCCAGCTTCGATCACGTGACAAAGCCATGTGTTTACTCACCCAGAGAGAGCTTGGGCTTGCTCCTCCCATTATTAGAAGCTCCTTGATGCTTTGGCGGCAGTGCAATCGCTTCGAAAAAGACTTCCGAGAAAAAAGTCCAACACTACCCTTTTTGTTTACTCGCGCCGTATCATAGCTACGCAACTGGCTTTACAAGAAATGTCATCCGCTTCCAGCAAAGCGAATAGAGTCTTGTGAAAAAAAATGAAAACCCGTAAGTAGATATGATAGGAGGGAAATCATTCATATTTGAAGACAAATCTCTAAGCTAGTTGTATGTATTGTTGAAGAGCGTGACACAAAAGGTAGGTACGTAGGTAGGTAGGTAGGTACTAGTGTATAGATCATAATTAACTGCGAGACCGAGCAGCTAGAGTGAGCCACTGCTGACCAGCCAACAATAGTGTAGACGAGCGTGAAATGATACACAAGGCTACATAAAGAGAACGAACAGAAGTGTATTTCCACACGTAGCTAGAAATATAAGTTGCGGTGTCTGATCCACTTACTGCGCAAGCGGCAAATATATATATATATATATATCACATAGCCTATTGAAGGTGTCAGCTCTTCAGTTGCAGGATGATGAAATTTTAGATCAAAAGGTCCAGTGCACTAAAAGTTTACCTTCCAAGACTATGACTAAAATGCTTGGCGCTGTAAAATCGTCATGTGATTGCTACATTTGTATACAATTTTTTCCCTAAGATGTACAGATATCAATTAAGCGGGCAGCACTTATTGACTAAGTTTCAGCATCACGTTAAAAAAATAAAGTTCTGTTAACATTCAAGTAAAGAGCCAAAAGTTGGCTTCTCGGAAGAATATTGCCTTTGCATCATCAAGAATAATTCACATGCCGTGCTCTAGAGTTGAGAGCCAAGTTAATATTACATTTTTTATAATATATCTCTCACCCAGAAGGTAGTTCCCGAGGCGGACAAAGGCGGCATCAGAGAACGGAGAGGCCAAGGCTGATCCAGGGGGGCAGGCTGTGTTGTCCATGGGCAGAGCCTCAGTGGAGTGGTAGATGCATCCTACGCCCTCTATTTCTTCGAACGGTGGCTCGCACGGCCGCGCTGCAAATATTATTTTACTCTTATTATAATATTAAAGAAAGTGCATTCTATCAGGAATAGGTTTTCTGGCAACCCGCAACTTAAGGACATGGTATATCAATGCAATTTTTACGCACAAAATGCCACACAGTGCTTACAGTCGGGAAGTCAATTGTTTAAACTTTCAGTAGATGAGAATAGTTTAACATTCCTAGCGACCATAGAGATAACTAGCATCGAATTATCTCCAGAGTGAATGTAACAGCCGACCGCCGGTCCACCTGGTATTCTTCTTTAATCAGAGTCCAGCAAACTTTCTCATTTCATAACTACCATACCAGTGGCGTCTGAAATACGCCGCGGCATTTTGGTAGACCATCATGTTCCCTAAGAGTGAGGCAGTTAGAATATTTTGTGGGCACGGCTTTGCCTGCTGCCTTCTTTACTTGGAATGCGCGCATCACAAGTTTTTCCTTCCAGTCCTTTCTGCGTGTCTGATGACAATCCGTCGAATCACATTGACCGTGATACGTAGCTGAATTTTCCAAACGTATATGATTGCAAAGCTCTTGAATCTTCGCTGTATTGAGTGCAATACTGAAGACAGCCATGGTGGCTGTGGTAGTCCTACTCTTGCATGCATCAGATTTTGTAAATGAATGATGGTTAAATACCTTGAAATTGTTCTAGTTTTTATCATTTTGTGCTAGGCAACGAAATGGAGAACACTATTCTATTCATGACAGAATTAATGAATTGCTTCTGCTGAGTGAGCTTCACCTCTGCCTTGCGTGACAAGAAAGATCGTGAAATACATCCACTGCATTTCTTTCCCGCATCGATAACTCTGGCTACATGGACTTCTAAGGTAGCAATATCGTCAGCCATTTTCACGCCAAGGTCTCTTAACAATGTCTTTCTTCCAATTTCATGTTCATCACGAGTAGACGAGTAGTATCTGTAATGAACTCGAAGAGCATTGAATATTTTCGATGTCTAAGCAGCTTGAATTTAGTTTACTAATGGCCGTATTATTCTTTTACGATCATAGGTAGATGCGTTCCAAATCTCGTGAGACAGAAGGGACGTCGTACACTAATTGAACAGCACCTAATATGTGCATGTCGTCAGCGAATGACGATGGGATCGCAAAGTTGCAATCGCACTCTGTATATATTATTTAATCGCAAATCCGTAAGTAGTCTTTGGTTGGACCAACTTGGGGCTCCGCGTTTCTTTTCGCTTCGACTTCCCTTCTTCCCCCCTCAACCCAGGCCCCCTCCGGAGCCTCCTCCCCGACCGGGCATTTGCGGACCCCAACGATGGCAACAACCCTATCTAAAGCATCTGCAAAATCCCAGTGTATGGCGTCTACAATCTTTTCTTGACATAATGATTCTCCAAATAATCATAGGGTTCCCACAGTTGTGAAGTAGAGGAACATTCTTGTCTGAAACCATGTTGTTGCACTGTGACCAAATGATTACTCTACAGAGGGTGCACTAACGGTTTGCATAACACCCGTTCCAACGTTTTCACTACGTGGCGTTTAGCAAGACAAGTCTACAGTTAGCTGGATACGTACTGTTTCCAGCTTTCGAGATTGGCGCAATGATTGCACGTTTATGAATGCTCTGCCTTAGCCCCATTATCTATGGACTTACGACGCACACTGTAAGTTGGATAAGAAATACGGCATTTAGTTTGCGCATTTTGAGGATTTTCGTAGGATCATCATCTGTGCCCGAAGAACTGCTTCCCTTAATTAGTTCATCAATAACAAATGCATTGTTTAGCTCTGTGAATTCAAAATCCGTCGAGTAGTAACCAGTGGCTTCTAATGCTTGAACTTCGGGATTATTTGTGCTTTTGCTGAAAACTGTATGGTATGGACGGCTGAGTAATGCACTCGTCTCTTGATCATCATAAATTATCGATCCATTTTCATCCAACAGTGGCCCAATTTTTGCTTTCCCGGACGATTAATTTGTTGCGAGAGTGAAAAAGCAATAATTTAGTTCTATCTGCTGGATGGCTGATACTTTTTTTTCTCGTTTCTCCTCATCATGGGAAATAAATTTTCTCGTTTCCGTTCGATTTCTTCTAGTTTTCGCTTAACTACACAAACCGTTGCTATGATTTTTAAAAGCCACCATCAACCCCCTATCCTTTTTAGGAGGTTAGAACATAATGTAAACGTGGCGTTGTGTTGTCATAAAACTATCTCTCGTCAGTCAGAGAACTAATATTGAAATGATTACGGATGCATACGTTGTTGTGGTTGCCATTGTTAGAGTCCACCAATACCAACTTGGGGAAGAGGCTCCGAAGGGGGCCTGGGCAGAGGGGGGAGAAGTCGAAGAAAGGAAACGTGCAGCCCCTAGCGGATCCAGCCCAAGACTGCTCACCGAAAGATCAGTCGGGTGACTAAAATACGAGAAGAGGTGACGAACAGATTGTTCGCCCAGTCCGCAGAGCAGACAGGAGGGATAATATTGGACCGCCAAACTTGGAACTTATAATCCGCTAAGACGGAGCAGTGGCCAGAGCGTAGCTGGGAGAAGGTAGATCGGAAAGTTTTGAGGAATAGAGACTCCAGGGCCCTGAGAGGAGGGCATTGATAGCCCAGAACCTTGCAGCTGCTGCAGTTGCAACAGCAGAGGTGTGTAATGAACTCAGGGCAGTGCGGTATTGCTAAGGAGAAAGAATCCCATCTGAAGGGGAACAACGTCTGCTTCAAACAACTTTGATTGAAGAGTGTGTCGAATACGGCAAGGGCCGTAGTTGGCCGTGATAGTACCGTGGGCAGAATGATGCACCCACGATGCGCTGAGGAGATACTGTTTAGACAGCAGCCCCAGTCTGTCACCGACTGGAAGGGTTGAGGTCTCCTGATGGAGGTGATGCGCCGAAGTCACGCGGTGGGATCCAGTGACTATAAGGGCTGCATTCTGTACCGCCTACAGCTTTTTCACGGTGGTTCTTGAGACATTAGGAAACTAAACCGGGGCAGCGTAAAGCATGACGCTTCTAATGAGGGCTCGATAGGTCAGAAATAATGTCTTTTTCTGTTATCCCCACCTTGCGCCGGCCAGCGCGGTGAGAATCTGTAAGCGGGAGCAGCATCTGTCGCAAACATAATTCACATGTGAAGCAAAAGTAAGGTATGGATCAAACACAGCTCCCAAATTTTTGGGTTACTCTCCAGGGTGAGGTCCGACGCACCCATCTTGATCGCTGGCTGACGAAAGTCTGACGTAAACAGTGTGGAAAGGTTGTGTCAAGGCTCTCTCCCTGGCCAAAGCCTCGTTTGTCGAAGCATGGTCTGACAGGCTCCTCGCCTGCTGCGGAACGTGAGTGGCAGATGATATGACGGTAAAGTCGTCTGCGTACGAAGAGGTGACGTCACCAACCTGGGGAAGTCGCTAAGGTAGTAATTAAAAATGAGCGGTGAAATCACTGAGCCATGGAGAACTCTCGCGCGCATAGCGGGAATGCGACCTTTTGCCCGCCCATAGGCAGGAGGTGCGGCGCCCACGTAGGTAGGCAGAAATCCACTTAATGAGGTTATTAGGTAGGAATGAGCGCGTGATCTTGGATAACAAGTGGGGTGGGACACCGTATCAAAGGCCTTGGAGAAATCAATTGTTGATACTATCTACCGAGTAGGGGGCTTATATTGGCTAAACCCTTGTGCAATGTGTTGGACTAAGAGAAGAAGGGCTGAGGTGGTCGACCGCATTGAGCGGAATCCATGTTGGGAGTCTGACATCTCCAAGTACTCCACAAGAAGCGGAGGGAGTAAGCGCTTCAGGATCTTCACCGCCGGACAAAACAGGGATATCCGACGCTAGGATTTACCGTTGGAGAGTGGTTTGCCATGTTTAGGGATGGAAAAAATGTTGACTGCCTTCCAGGCTCCCGGCAGGTTAGCATGCGCCACGGAGAGATTGCAAAGAGTAGTAAATAACAGGAGACCGTGGGGGCCAAGATGCTTGATGTGTAAGGGGGTCAGTCCGTCAGTGCCCTCGGCCAAGGAGTTACTTCCAGGTCATGGTCCAGAGGCAGCTTGCGAATTCTTCGCTTAAGAGCCTGAATTCTTCTTTAAGAGCCTAGTCCAGAACAGGACGTGTTGCTGGGCCCACGCCTATGAATTGTTGGTAGAAACCGGTGGCTATTTTGCGCGCAGATGGCACCTGAATGCCATCGAAAGTGATGGGCTAGTTATGGGCGACTGCATACGTCAGTGACGGGGACGTTGCAGTTGACGTTATACTGCAATATAACGTAGTTAAAATCTGTTCCAGATTTTAGCCATGTTCGCAGGCCTCATAACACAGTTAACACTACGCTGTCTTGTGGTAGATGTCATAGCAAGTTCCCTCCAGAAGGCGAGAATTTACCCGAAATATTGCATTTTTGCCTTCATATCAAAAGTTTCGGTTATGCTCTCGATGGTCTCCTCTGCGAGTCTGGGACGACGTTGACAAGCCTGCTTACAAATTTTATTCATATGAAATAAGAATTTGTGCTGCATTTCCTAACTAGTTTCTGGTGCTTACTTGATATCTAAAATTTCCTTTCACCGTAAACTAAAAAAAATGAGTAATTATTTCATCGTGCTTTTCAAAAGGAATTCTGTAGGAGAGTGGCAATATTCACTAATTATTTATATAAAATATTGAAAAAGAAAAGACACCGAAATAGCGAACCATTACCTAGATGAAGGCATCTAATAGTCAATTCACTTGCAAATAATTATATTTATCAGTATCAAAATTACGTAATAGTTACGTGCAGGCTCGAAACGTAAAGTATATTGCTCTGGGTAATTTTTTGTTTCGTAAATAAATCTAAACTAACAAGGCGAGTAGGTACATGGAAAATTGTAATGGAAGTAGAAAGTATTGTAGGCACATATTATGATCTTAAAAGGAATTATAAGAAATAGAGTGGATGAAAAATTCTGAAATTAACCCTAGCCGTACCAAGCCAAAATCGCCTCCTATCCAGGCTACAGAAAAAACATGCATGTGAGTTTAAATCCTAATAAGTCCGCCGAATTTGAGTATTTAACGTAAACGCTGGTTATTAGTTAGATGGAAATCATGAAAAAATAGAGTTTGCTTCGATGCGTGCTAGATAAAATCGATATTAACTTAGAGGCAAAGGACAGCAATGCGACCTTCTGAAAAAAGCGATATTAGCAGTGGAGGGGAAGAATTGCTGTGGTGAACGACCCTCTCCTTTCTTGGTGCTGTGCTGACGTTGACCAGCCGCACTTATGTTGTAGCTACACCGTGAAAAATCTATACGTTAATTGATTATATTGTTTTCTTTCATTTATTGAGCTTATTAAGTTCTACAGCACATAACTCAGCCAAATTCACTTCCAAACTCCGTTTGAAGGAGAAGAATTTTTTTTTGCTGGAGCGGTCGTTCTATCATCGACGTTCTATCGACCACTAAGCGAATCAACCACCGTTGCGGCAACAGCTAACACGTGATTGATTACCTCCGCCAAGGAGGTTATGATTTCGTCGTGTTTGTCTGTCAGTCTCTTTATCTGTCTGTCACAAAGATAACTCAAAAAGTTTTGAACCGATTTGGACGAAATTTACAGGGATTGTTAGATATGTTAGGAGGAATAGATGATTAACTTTTGGTGAAGATATATCCAACCGTTTGTTTGTTTGTCTGCCTCATTTTTCTCAATGCCATAACTCAAAAAGGTATGGATGGATTTTGATGAAATTAACATGAGTTGTTAGGTATATAACAAAGAGTAAATGACAAAATTTTGGAAATGATCCGGTTTGTCACAGATTTTATTTTTATGCTTGATAGCACAATAACTCGAAAAAATAATGAATGAATCTTTATGAAATTAGAAGGGTTGTTACTATTGTTAAAAGACATAAAAGATTAAGTCTTAGAAGAAGAATATCTTAAACCTAGACGAGTTTCAAATTATAAAACATTTAGGTGTATCCAGCCGTACTGGTTTACTACTTGCAAAACTCTCACATTCAGCCCACCGCCTACATGCTGAGCAAAACAACCATCCCATCAGTAAAAATGACTTCATAGTCGGCATTTGGAATAGACTCCCCACTGATGTTGTTAGTGCGGAGTCAGTCAACGCGTTTAAAAATCGTCTTGACGTATATTGGGAGAGACATCCTCCGCAACTAAGAACTCCTCCTCCGGGAGTTGCAAACACTTAA